>ML786622.1:336774-353548 GCA_009831015.1 Picea engelmannii
CCTTTGCTCTTAGGCGACGTGTCACACTTTCTAAGTTGGAATAGATTTTGACTTCTTCATTTTCTTAGTACCTCTTTCTCCTTGTTAACATGGCACAGGTGTCAAACATTTATTTTTATTAGTACCCATTTATCTTTGTTGACGTCTCACCCTTTTTGGTGTGGCATATGTGTTGAACTTATAGTTTCCTTATTACCCCTTGCTCTGATGCGACGTGTCACACTTGTTGAGTGTGCATATCTTTCAACATCTTTATTTTCTTAGTACCTCTTTCACACTGTTGACATGGAACAAGTGTCAAGCTTTTATTTTTCTTAGTACCCCTTTATCTTATTTGGCATGTCACCCTTTTCTGTGTGGCATATGTGTTGAACTTCTCTTTTCCTTACTACCCCTTGCTCTTAGGTGGCATTTCAACATTATTGAGTTCGCATAGCTTTCATCCTCTTCATTTTCTTAGTACCCCTTTATCTTGTCATCCTGTTTTTGGTTGTATAGTTGTTGAAATTCTCTTTTCTTTAGTACCCCTTTCTCTTAGGTGACGTGTCATGCTTTCTAAGTTGGTATAGCTTTCGACCTCTTCTTTTCTTAGCACCCCTTTCTCCTTGTTGACATGGCACGGGTGTCAAACTTTAATTTTTCTTAGTACCTCTTTATGTTTTTTGACGTGTCGCCATTTTTTTGTGTGGCATAGGTGTCAAACTTCTATTTTCCTTAGAACCCCTTTCTCTTTTGTGATATGTCACCCTTGCTGAGTTGGCATATCTTTTGACCACTGTGTATTCTTAGTACACCTTTCTCCTTGTTGACATGACACGGGTGTCAAACTTTTATTTTTCTTAGTACCCCTTTATCTTTGTTGACGTCTAACCCTTTTTTGTGTGGCATGGGTGTTGAAATTCTCTTTTCCATAGTACCGTTTTCTCTTGTGTGACATGTCACCCTTATTGTGTTGGCATAGATTTCGACCTCTTCATTTTCCTAGTACCCCTTTCTCTTTGTTGACATGGTACAGGTGTCAAACTTTTATGTTTCTTACTACCCCTTTATCTTTTTTGATATGTCGCCCTTTTTTGTGTGGCATAGTTGTTGAACTACTCTTTTCCTTGGTACCCCTTTCTCCCTTTTCTTATTACCTCTTTCTCCCTTTTGACATGGCACGGGTGTCAAGATTTTGTTTTTCTTAATACCTGTTTATCTTTGTTGATGTGTCACCCTTTTTTTGTGTCGTAAGTATTGAACTTATCTTTTCCTTACTATGCCTTACTCTTAGGTGAAGTGTCAGCCTTGTTGAGTTGGCATCGATTTCATCCTCTTCATTTTCTCAGTACCCCTTTCTCCTTATTGACATTGCATGGGTGTTAAACTTTTAATTGTATTAGTACCCATTTATCTTTGTTGACATGTCACCATGTTTGGTTTGGAATAGGTGTTGAAATTCTCATTTCCTTAGTACCCGTTGCTCCTAGGTGATGTGTCACAGTCTCTGAGTTGGCATAGCTTTCGACCTCTTTGTTTTCTTAGTACCCCTTTCTCCTTGTTAACATGGCACATTTGTCAAACTTTTATTTTTCTTAGTACCCATTTATCTTTATGGACGTGTCACTCTTTTTTGTGTGGCATAGGTGTTGAGATTATATTTTCCTTAGTACCCCTTACTCTTAGGTGATGTTTCACCCTTGATTAGTTCGCATAGATTTTTACCTCTTTGTTTTCTTAGAACCACTTTCTCCTTATTGACATGGCACAAGTGTTAAACTTTTATTTTTCTTAGTACCCCTTTATATTTGTTGATGTGTCAGCCTTTTTTGTTTGGCATAGGTGTTGAACTTCTTTTTTCCTTAGTACCCCTTGCTCTTAGGTGACGTGTCAACCTTGTTGAGTTTGCATAGCTTTCGACGACTTCGTTTTCTTATTACTCCTTTCTACATGTTGGCAAGATATCGTTGTCAAATTTTTATTTCTCTTTGTACCCCTTTATCTTTGTTGAGGTGTCACCCTTTTTTTGTGGCAAAGGTGTTCAACTTATCTTTCACTTAGTACCCCTTTCTCTTAGCTGAGTTGGCATAGATTTTAGCCTCTTCATTTTCTTAGTATCACTTTCTCCTCGTTGACATGGCATGGGTGTCAAACTTTAATTTTTTTTAGTACCCCTTTATCTTTGTTGATGGATCATCCTTTTTCGTGTGGAATAGGTTTTGAAATTCTATTTTCCTTAATACCTCTTTCTATTAGGTGATGTGTCACCCATGTTGAGTTGGCATTGATTTTGACCTCTTCATTTTCCTAGCACCCCTTTCTCCCTGTTGATATGCCATGGGTGTCAAACGTTTTTTTTTAGTGCCCCTTTATCTTTGTTGACATGTCAACCTTTTTCTTGTGACATAGGTGTTGAAATTCCTTTTTCCTTATCACCCCTTACACTTAGGTGACATGTTACCCTTTCTGAGTTGGCACAGATTTCAAACTCTTTGTTTTCTTACTACCCCTTTCTCCTTGTTGACATAGCACGGGTGTCAAACTTTTATTTTTCTTAGTAATCCTTTATCTTTGTTCATGTGTCACCCTTTTTCACGTGGGATAGGTATTGAAAATCTATTTTCCTTTGTACCCTTTCCTCTTAGTTCACATGTCACTATTCTTGATTTGACATAGCATTCGACCTCTTCATTTTATTCGTACCCCTATCTCTTTGTTGACATGGCAAGTGTGTCAAACTATTTTTCTCTTTTTATCCCTTTATCTTTGTTGATGTGTCACCCTTTTGCATGTGGAATAGGTGTTGAAATTCACTTTTTCTTAGTACCCCTTACTCTTAGGTGACATGTAACCATTGCTAAGTTCGCATAAATTTTGACCTCTTCATTTTCTTACCACCCCTTTCTCCTTGTTGAAAAGGCTCGAGAGTCAAAATTTTATTTTTGTTAGTACCCCTTTATCTTCGTTTACATGTCATCCTTTTTCATGTGACATAGGTGTTGAACTTCTCTTTTCCTTAGTACCCCTTTCTCTTAGGTGATGTGTCACCCTTCCTGAGTTGGCATAACTTTCAACCTCTTCCTTTTCTTTGTACCCCTTTCTCCTTGTTGACATTGTATGGGTGTCAAACATTTATTTTTCTTAATACCCCTTTATCTTTGGTGATGTGTCCCCATTTTTCGTGTGGCATAGGTGTTGAAATTCACTTTTCCTGAGTACCCCTTTATGTTAGGTGATTTGTCACCCTTGCTGAGTTGGCATAACATTCAACCTCTTCATTTTCTTAGTACCGCTTTCTCGTTGTTTACATGGTACGAGTGTCAAACTTTAGTTTTTGATAGTACCAATTTATCTGTGCTGATGTGTCACCATTTTTCTTGTGGCATAGGTGTTGTACTTTTCCTTTCCTTACTACCCCTTGCTTGTAGGTGACATGTCAACCTTGTTGAGTTGGAATATATTTGACATGGCACAGGTAGCAAAATTTTATTTTTCTTAGTACCCCTTTATCTTTGTTGACGTGTCGCCATTTTTTTGTGGCACGTGTTTTGAAGTTCTTGTTTCCTTAGTACCCCTTGTTCTTAGATGTCATGTCACCCTTCTTTAGTTGGCATAGCTTTCAAACTCTTCAATTTCTTGGTACCTATTTCTCCTTGTTGACATGGCACTGGTGTCAAAACTTTGTTTTTCTTAGTACCCCTTTATTTTTTTGGATGTGTAACCCTTTTTTGTGGCATAGGTGTTGAACTTCTCTTTTCATTAGTACCCCTTGATATTAGATTTTGTGTTACCCTTGCTGAGTTAGCATAGATTTCGACCTCTTGATTTTCTTAGTACCCCTTTCTCCTTGTTGACATGGCATGGGTAGAAAACTTTTATTTATCTTAGCACCCCTTTATATTTGTTGACGTGTCACCCATTTTCATGTGACATAGGTGTTGAAATTATATTTTCCTTATTAACCCTTGCTCTTAGGTGATGTGTCACCCTTGTTGAGTTGGCATAGAGTTCGACCTCTTCATTTCCTTAGTGCGAAATTCTCATTATCGACATGGCATGAGTGTCTAAATTTTATTTTTCTTAGTACCCTTTTATCTTTATTCACATGTCACCCTTTTTCATCTGGCATAGGTGTTGAACATCTCATTTCCTCAATACCCCTTACTCTTAGGTGACATGTAGCCCTTGCTGAGTTGGCATAGATTTCACCCTCTTCCGCTTCTTAGTACTCGTTTCTCCTTGATGAGATGGCATGAGTGTCAAACTTTTATTTTTCGTAGTACCCCTTTATATTATTGACGTGGCACCCTTTTTCGTGTTGCATAGGTGTTGAAATTCTCTTTTCCTTAGTACCCCTTTCTCTTAAATGATGTGTCACCCTTGCTACGTTGGCATAGCTTTCAACCTATTTGTTTTCTTAGTATATCTTTCTCCCTGTTGATATGGAAAGGGTGTTAAAGCTTTGTTTTTCTTAGTACCCCTTTGTGTTTGTTGACGTATCACCCTTTTTTGTGTGGCATAGGTGTTGAAATTCTCTTTTCCTTACTACCCCTTTATCTTAGGTGACATGTCACCCTTTCTAATTCGATACAACTTTCAACCTCTTCGTTTTCTTAGTACCCCTTTCTCCTTGTTGACATGGCAAGGGTGTCAAACTTTTATTTTTTATAGTACCCTTTATCTTTGTTGACATGTCACCCTTTTTAGTGTGGCATAGGTGTTGAATTTCTCTTTTCCTTAGTACCCATTTCTCTTACATGACATGTCACCCTTTCTGAGTGGGAATAACTTTCAACCTCTCAGTTTTTGCTAGTAACATTTTCTCCTTGTTGACATGGCACGTGTCTCAAATTTTTATTTTTCTTAGTACCCATTTAACTTTGTTGACATGTCACCCTTTTTCTTGTGGCATAGGTGTTGAGATTCTCTTTTCCTTAGTACACCTTACTCTTAGGTGATGTGTCACCCTTTCTGAGTTGGCATAGATTTTGACCTCTCTTTTTTCTTAGTACCCAGTTCTCCTTATTGACATGGCAGAGGTGTCAAACTATTATTTTTCTTACTACCCCTTTATCTTTGTTGATGTCTCACCCTTTTACATGTGGCATGGGTGTTAAGCCCTAAATCGTGGAACATTACCCCATAATTGGGGCATATTACATTAGTATTGTTACTTTATGTATTTCATCTTGGGTCCATTAGTTGTAATTGTACCTCCTAGTCTCTTGTATATACCAAGGAGACCTTTTCATTTAGAATCATATTGTATTTGTGAATTCATGTGATGTATAAGGATCTTTCCCCCTCGAAGAGGATTATTATATTAATTTCACTATTTTTCAAGGCGTGGAGTACTTATTCTGAGGTTTTTATGCTATTTTTTAATTTGGTTATTAACATTTGGTATCAAAGCTAGACAATCCTTTGTCCTGGCATCTTTAAAACAGGTCTTCTTGGAATTTTTGCTACAACTTTGTTTCTAGAAGGTTTCGAGATATGGAATGTATATAGTGTAGAGGAGACATATAGAGCTAACTTGGATCCAAATTTCAGATCTTGGTTCATTATATTTTTGGAGATACATTATGTTCAAGTTAGGGTTTTTGACTAGTCCTGAAACTAGTCTGAAACATGTCTTCTTGTCTGAAGGGGAGTGACATATTTAGCCCTAAATTGTGGCACGTTACCCCTTAATTGGGGCATATTACATTAGTATTGTTGTTTTATTTATGTCGGCTTGGGTCCATTAGTTGTAATTGTACCTCCTAGTCTCCTATATATAGCAAGGATACATTTTCATTTGGAATCATCTTGTATTTGTGAATTCATGTGATGTATAAGGAGATTTCCCTCTCAAAGATGCTTATTATCTTAATTTTTCTCTATGTCAATGCGTGGAGTACTTATTCTAAGGATTTTATGCTATTTTGATATTTGGTTCTTAACAACATGTGTTGAAGTTCTCTTTTCCTTAGTACCCCTTCCTCTTAGGTGACATGTCACCCTTTGTTATGACCCAAGGCGGGCATATATATGGTTAAATGTATATGATATGACCCCAAGGGGGGGCATATATTCGCCTAAATGTACATGTAATATGTAAATACATATGTAATAGGGTCAGCCTAGTGATAAAGGGGCCTCATGTGCAAGTGTGAATAGTTATATATAAGAGATCATGTATTCATTATTGGGGGATAGGAATTGTGAAGTATGAATGGTATTTGGTTTTTTGAAGGAGGTTACTACGTTATGACCCAAGGGGGTCATATATATGACTAAATGTATATGATATGATCCAAAGGGGGGGGTATATATGGGCCTAAATGTACATGCAATGTGTAAATACATATGTAATAGGGTCGGCCTAGTGATAAAGGGGCCTCATTTGGAAGTGTGAATAACTATATATAAGAGATTGTGTATTCATTATTGGGGGATAGGAATTGTGAAATATGAATGGTATTTGGTTATTTGCAGGGGGTTCCCCTATTATTTAAGGAGTTATTGTGTAACTTATCTATATTGGAGTTGTGTTCCACTCTCACATTCAGTACATGGTGTGTACTTATGTTATTTTATGATATTTTGAGCATTTGGTTCATTACATTTGGTATCAAAACACCGATCTTAGGGTTTTTCTTCCTCAATAAAATCATTTTAGAATTTTCGCTAGAACTTTTTCTCGGAGCCACTTCAGAAGGATAAATATGGAGGATATTTAGAATACTTTAATATCAAGCTCAAAATTTAACATGGTATCATACCTTAGGGTGTGATAAGCTTCTTGAAGTGTAGCAGTAGGGTACACACAGATCCAAGCGAGTTCGATTAAGTTTCTAGGGTAAGGTCCATGGCGTCCTCCATTTCAGTTAGAGCCGAGGATAGGCTCGAAGGAACTGCCAACTTCAATGTGTGGAAGCTTCGGATAACAAATATCTTGCAGCAGCATGATCTTGAGTAATATGTGACCATGGTGGTGGAGGAACTCACCACTAATGCAGGAAGAACAACCTTCAGGGAGAGTCAAGAAAAGGTCAAGTGAATCATCTTTGACTCAGTCAAAGACAGTATAATGACAACGATGACTTCATTAATGACTTCCAATGACTATATGGATACCTTGGTGAATCTATATGAGAAACATGCTCCAAGTCAAAAGAGGACACTTAAGCACAAACTTAAGTATTTGAAGATGGAGAAAGGTGAATCAATAACATCTTTTTGTTCCATAGCCCAGATCAGAAATCATCTTTTGGTCATAGTGGATCATGATAACTTAGTGCAGGCCATATTTGATGGTTTTCCTTCTTCATGGGAGATCTTCTTATCCAAGGTAAGTGGGAGAGAGATTCAACCCACGTTTGAGAGGTTATGGCATGCTTTCTAAGAGGAGAGTCGCATTGCTACCAGGAGCGATCCAACCAAAGAAGATCTTTCAACATTAGCATCAAGATTGAAGGAAAAGAACAAAGTCACTTTCCAGAAAGGATCTCAGAGGAATCCAAACACCAAAGGTATGTTCAAAGGCAAGAATATTGATACATCTAAGATTAAATGCTTTAGTTGTAATAAGTTGGGTCATTTTGGTAAAGATTGCAGGTATAGGAAGAAAAAACCAAGGAAAAGGAAACATCATGCCTCAACTATTGAGGATGATGAATCCAAACGAAAACAGAAAAGTCCTTCTAATGAAAAATAAACTAGAAAAGAATATTGCCTAGTTTCTGCCTTATCCAGTTAAGTTTTCACGAGGCCGAAAACTTGGTTAGTAGACAGTGGTGCATCAAAGCACATGACATGGTACAAGGAAATCCTCTCATATTTCAAGTCAAAATCTTTTGCAGATCAGGTTGAGCTTGGGGATGAAAAATGTTACAAGATAGAGGGAGTAGGCTCTATCTCTTTCAGATTAGAATCTAGGGCTAGGCTTCATGTTGATGAAGTATTATATGTTCAGGGCTCAAGAAGAATCTACTATCATTTGCAACCCTTGAGGACATGGGATATTGGGTGATCTTAAAGGACAAGAAGGCACTACTGTGGGATAAAGGTAGCCACTTGAGTACATCATAACCCATTGGGACTCACAGAGGAGGAATGTACATAGTGACAGGACAGTCAGTTCAAGCATTGGCTCATTATGTGAATAGCTCTAGCGAATTGTGGCACATAAGACTTGAACATCTTCATTACAAAGGACTTCCAGATCTGCAGAACATGGTATGTGGCATGCCCTCTATTTCTGTTAGTAAAAATGAAATTTGTAAACGATGCATGCTAGGTAAAAATATAAAGAAAGCATTTCCTAGTAGTGACAACAGATCTTAGGGCATCTTAGATATGGTTCATTCTGATGTATGTGGTTGCATGCCATCTCCCTCACTCGGTGGTTGTTTGTATTATGTCATTTTTATTGATGATTACTCAAGAAAATGTTGGATCTATTTCCTTAAAGTTAAAAGTGACACATTTGGTAAATTCAAAGAGTATAAATCCTTTATTGAAAAGCGAACAAGGAACCACATCAGAACCCTTAGAACAGACAATGGAGGAGAGTTTGAATCTCTCCAGTTTGAGGATTTCTGCAAGGAAGCAGGAATCAAGAGACAGTTGACCGTGCCATATAACCCTCAGCAAAATGTTGTTGCTGAGAGGAAAAACAAGACAATTTGTGAGGCAACGAAAGCCATGATGTTTGACCAAGATCTGTGAGGCAACGAAAGCCATGATGTTTGACGAAGATTTGTCTCAAAATATGTGCTAGATTGTACAGTAAGGTAGCGCGCCTTCCCCCCTCGGATCTGGGAGAATATGGATTTTTAAATAATAAAAGTGGTGAATGTACCAAGCCACATCCCTTGGCACGTTGGTTAGGGAGAAGTTTTAAAGGTGTTGCACTAGTCGGAGGTTCCATTCCATCATGTCTGACATTTATGTCATATTGCCATGGCCTCTCCGACATAACATGACAAACATCCACAGGTATGACATCACACAAATATCCATCCTTATAACTACCAATATTAAATTCAACTTTACATTGCTTACTTACCATGACTTGATGTCCTTTTTGCAGCCAAGACACCCTATACAGACTCGGATGTACTGTCGTTTCTAGCTTCATCTTTTCCACCATTTATGTGGACACCAAATTATCAGTGCTCCCACTATCTATGATCACCTTGCATACACTATCTCTCAACTTGCAAGCCTTTTTGAACAGACTCGTTCTATGTACTGGCCCTTGCACCTATTTTTCCGGCTTCACAAGGACTTTTCTCATCATGAGTGATCTTCCTTCTTCAACAGCTTCTACTTTTGTCTATGTTTCTACAATCTTTGATTGAGCCTCAATAACATGAGCTTCTCTAAAACCTGCAATTTTGTTTTCACGACATTCCCAAGACATATGCCCTGTCTTCCCACAAGCATAACACTTAATCTCTCCTCCTTTGCCTCTTCCTCTACATCTTGGAAAAGGTCTCCTTCCTCTAGAGTCACCTCCTCTAGAGCCTCCTCCTCTAGCTCTCTAGTTTCCATAAATACTAGCTTATTCCCTTGTCTTCTGGAATTTTTCTCTTGTGGTTCCTTTCCCTCGGGTCAGATTATTTCCCCTATTCTTCTAGTTATGCTTTCTTGCCAATTTTTCTTCTTCCTTCAAGGCTACCTAATACTCATCTTCTACACTCCTCATTGTTAATAGAATAATTTCATCTTGAATTTCATACCTCAACCCATTGATATATCTAGAAGCTTTCTCTTCATCATTTTCATTGTGTCCTGCTCTTATATTCAATTTATAGAATTCTTCAGTATATTCTTTCACTAAAATACCCTTTTGTCTCAGATTCTGTAATCTTCTGAACAAATTCAGTTGATAATCTTTGGGTAGGAATTTAGCCTTGATCTTAGCTACAATTCTATCCCAACTCTTAATCTTGGGCTTACCTTTCCTCCTTCTGTCAGCTTGCAACTTGTCCCACCATAAAGTTGCATGTCCCTTCAACATGGTCACAACATACTTTACTTTCTTCTCATCATCGATCTCCTCATAATCAAAATATTTGTCTAAATCAATTATCCAGTCAAGTAACTCTTTTACATTAAAATTATCTTTGTACATCGAGACTTCCATCTTCACCCTAGTTCCCATATTGACAACAACTCTCAACAATCGCTCCTCCGCTGCTTCTTCTCTTATAGCTTCCTCTTCTTCTAGATTCTCACTTTCGGTGTCACTAACATCACAAGTCTCTAGTTCTCTCCTTTATGTTGTTTCCATGGGTTCCAGCCTTGCATGAAGCTATCTCATTTATTCCTCCATAGCGCAGTTGGCTACATGTCTCTCTATGTGTCTCCTCGGCGGCATAATTTCCAATATATCCATTCACACAGAGTTTTTCCAATATAACTTCTCTTTTCCTTAGTACCCCTTTCTCTTAGGTTATGTGTAACCCTTAATGATTTGGCATATATTTCGACGTCTTCATTTTCGTGGTACACCTTTCTCCTTGTTGACATGGCACAGGTGTCAAACTCTTTTTTTCTTAGTATCCATTTACCTTTGTTGACATCTCACCATTTTTTGTATGGAATAGGTGTTGAACTTTTCTTTTCATTAGTACCCATTGCTATTAGGTGACATGTCACCCTTGCTGGGTTGGAATAGCTTTCAACCTCTTCATTTTCATAGTACACCTTTCTCCTCGTTGACATGGAACGAGAGTCAAACTTTTATTTTTCTTGGTACCCCTTTATCTTTGTTGATGTGTTACTCTTTTTTGTGTGGCATAAGAGTTGAACTTCTCTTTTCCTAAGTAGCCCTGACTCTTAGGCGATGTGTCACCCTTGTCCAGTTGGCATACCATTCCAACTCTTCATTTTCTTAGTACCCCTTTATCTGTGTTTATGTGTCACACGTTTTTGTGTGGCATAAGTGTTGAACTTTTATTTTCCTTAATACCCCTTGATGTTAGGAGATGTGTCACCCTTACTAAGTTGGACTAGCTTTCAACCTCTTCATTTTTTTAGTACCGCTTTCTCCTTGTCGTTATGGCATGGGTGTCAAACTTTTATTTTTCTTAGTACCCCTTTATATTTGTCGACGTGTCACCCATTTTTGTGTGGCATGGGTTTTGAACTTCTCTTTTTCTTAGTATCCCTTTCTCTTAGGTTGACATGTCACCCTCTTTTCCTGGCATGAGTGTTCAATTTCGTTTTTCCTTAGTACCCCTTATTCTTAGGTGACATGTCACCCTTGCTCAGTTTCCATAGCATTTGACCTCTTTGTTTTCTTAGTACCCTTTTATCCTTGCTGACATGGCATAGGATTCTAACTTTTATTTTTCTTAGTATCCCTTTATCTTTGTTCACGTGTCACCACCTTTTATGTGGCATAGGTGTTGAACTTCTCTTTTCTTTAGTCCCTATTTCTCTTAGGTAATTCTCCACCCTTGCTGACTTGGAATAGATTTAGACCCCTTTGTTTTCATACTACCTATTTCTCCTTGTGTACATGGTAGGGGTGCCAAAGTTTTATTTTTCTTGGTACCCCTTTATCTCTATTGACATGTAACCATGTTTTGTGTCACATATGTGTTGAACTTATCTTTTCCTTAGTACCCCTTTCTATTAGCTGACATGTCACCCTTGCGAAGGTGGCATATCTTTCAAACTCTTTATTTTTTTTAGTACTCATTTCTCCTTGTCGACATGGCACATGTGTCAAACTTTTATTTTTCTTAATACCACTTTATCTTTGTTGGCGTCTCACCATTTGTTTTTCATGCATTGTTGTTGAACTTCTTTTTTCTTTAGTACCCCTTTCTCTTTATAACCATTTCTCCTTGTTGACATGGCACAAATGTCCATCTTTTATTCTTCTTAGTACCCATTTATCTTCATTGATGTCTCACCCTTTTTTGGGTGGCATAGGTGTTGAAATTCTCTTTTCCTTAATACCCCTTGCTCTTAGGTGATGTGTCACCCTTGCTAAGTTGGCATATCTTTCGACCTATTTGTTTTCTTAATAACCCTTTCTCCTTGTTGAAATGGCATGTGTAACAAGATTTTATTCTTCACAGTACCCCTTTATCTTTGCTGACGTGTCCCACTTTTTTGTGTGGAATAGGTATTGAACTTCTCTTTTCCTTAGTATCCCTTTCTCTTAGATGACATGTCACCCTTGCTGAGTTGGCATAGATTTCGACCTCTTTGTTTTCTTAGTAATCATTTCTCCTTGTTTACATGGCTCATGAGTCAAAATTTTATTTTTCTTAGTACCGCTTTCTCTTTGTTGATGTGTCACCCTTTTGTGCAGCATATGTGTTGAAATTATCTTTTCCTTAGTACTCCTTGCTCTTAGGTAACGTTTCATCCTTGTTGCATTGGCATAGATTTCGACCTATTCATTTTCTTAGTACCCCTTTCTCCTTGTGTACATGGTAGGGGTGTCAAAATTTTATTTTTCTTGGTAACCCTTTATATTTGTTGATGTTTCACCATTTTTTGTGTGCATAGGTGTTGAACTTCTCTTTTTCTAAGTACCCCTTGCTCTTAGGTGATATGTCACCCTTTCTGAGTTGGCATAGCTTTAGAACTCTTTGTTTTCTTAGTACCCCTTTCTCCTTCTTGACATGGCAATGGTGTCAAGCTTTTATTTTTCTTAATACCCCTTTATCTTTGTTGACATGTCATCCTTTTTTCTGCAACATAGGTGTTGAAATTCTCTTTTCCTTAGTACCCCTTGCTCTTACGTGGCATGTCACCCTTTTTGTATGGAATAGGTGTTGAACTACTCTTTTTCTTAGTACCCCATGCTCTTAGACAAAGTGTCACCCTTGTTGAGTTGAAATAACTTTCGACCTCTTTGTTTTCTTAGTACCCCTTTCTCCTTGTTGACATGACATAGGTGTCAAACTTTTAATTTTCTTAGTACCCATTTATCTTTGTTGATGTCTCACCCTATTTTATGTGGCATAAGTGTTGAACTTATCTTTTCCTTAGTACCCCTTTCTCTTAGGTGATGTGTCACCCTTGCTGAGTTGGCATAGAATTAGACATTTTCATTTTTGTAGAACCCCTTTCTCCTTCTTGACATGGCAGGGATGTCAAACTTTTATTTTTCTTAGTACCCCATAATCTTTGTTGATGTGTCACCCTTTTTGCGTGGCATAGTTTTTGAATTTATCTCTTCCTTAGTAACCCTTGATCTTAGGCAACGTGTAACCCTTTCTCAGGTTGCATAGCTTTCAACCTCTTTGTTTTCTTAGTAACACTTTCTCCTTGTTGACAAGGCACAGGTGTCAAACATTTATTTTTCTTAGTACCCCTTTATCTCTGTTGACGTGCCACCCTTTTTAGTGTGGAATAGGTGTTGAACTTCTCTTTTCCTTAGTACCCCTTTCTCTTAGGTGACATTTCACCCTTGCTAAGTTGGGATAGCTTGCGACCTCTTCGTTTTTTTAGTACCCCTTTCTCCTTCTTTACATGGCATGGATGTCAAACATTTATTTTTCTTAGTACCCCTTTATCTTTGTTGACATGTCAGCCTTTTTTGTGTGGAATAGGTATTCAACTTCTCTTTTCCTTAGTACCCTTTGTCTTAGGTGATGTCCCAACCTTGTTGAGTTGTGATAACTTTCGACCTATTTATTTTCTTACTACCCCTTTTATCTTTGTTGAAGTGTCACCTTTTTTGTGTGTGGAATACGTGTTTAACTTCTCTTTTCCTAAGTACCCCTTTCTCCTGGGTGAATTGTCTCCCTTGGTTAGTTAGTATAGCTTTCAACCTCTTCGTTTTCCTGGTACCCCTTTCTCCTTGTTGACATGGCATGGGTGTAAGGATTTTGTTTTTCTTATTAACCCTTTATCTTTGTTGACGTGTCACCCTTTTTTTTGTGGAATAGGTGTTGAACTTTTATTTTCCTTAGTACCCCTCGCTCTTAGATGACATGTCACACTTTCGTATTTGTCATAGCTTTCGACATCTTTGTTTTCTTGGTGCCCCTTTCTCCTTGTTGACATGGAATGTGTGCCAAACTTTTATTTTTATTAGTGTGCCTTTATCTTTGTGGACATTCACCCTTTCTTATGTGGCATAAGTGTTGAAATTCTCTTTTCCTTACTACCCCTTTCTATTAGGTGGTGTGTCACTCTTGCTAATTTGTCATAGCATTCAACCTCTTTGTTTTGTTAGTACCCCTTTCTCCTTGTTGACATGGCACATGAGTCAAACTTTTATTTTTCTTAGTACCCCTTTATCTGTGTTGACATGTCACCCCTTTTTGTGTGGCATATTTTCCGAAATTATATTTTCCTTAGTAACCCTTTCTCTTAGGTAACGTGTCAACCATGTTGAGTTGGCATAGCTTTCAACCTCTTCTTTTTCTTAGTACCCCGCACAAAATAATTGATATCAAATTCTGAAACTCGCACCCAAAATACTACAAACTATCCAGAATCCAATGAAACCAATCCCACTCAATTTGGATACTCTAGCAAGAAGTTATGATTGTTTTACCTGGAACACCTTCTTGAGACTAGTCAATAGGACTAGTCAAATACCCTATCTTACACAAGGTGTATCTACAAATTTAAGATGACCCAGAAGATGAACTTTTTACCACAGATACCTTACTAATCTCTGTAAACGATCTCCAAATTATAGGGTCTGAAACGTTATAGAAAAATGTTTATAGCGAAAATTCCTCAATGGCTCATTTTAGGATGATTCCAGAACCCTATCTTGTACAGGTTGTATCTCCGAAAGTATAATGCCTCAGGAGCTGAATTTTGAACCCAACGTACCTTGATCCATCTACTAAATATCCTGGACATGCACTTTCTTCTTCTGATGAGTGGCTTATTGATTCTGGAGCATCTTATCATATGGCTAAGGATAGAGCCATATTTTCCACTCTAAATGAATATAACACCAAGAAAATATTTGTTGGTGATGATAGATCTCTTTGTGTTGAAGGATCTGGAGCAGTTCAAGTAGAAAATGGTCATTTCAATGATGTATTATGTGTTCCAAGTTTTTCTTGTAACATTCTATCAATCTATCAAATCACTCATTCAGGTGAAGGTAAAACTGTAGAGTTTTCACATCACCAAGTTGTAATCAAGGATCTAAAAGATCCTAATCATGTTCTTGCAACTGGAATTATTGATGATATTACCAGGTTGTACACATTTGACAACTTTGGGTCATCATCTTTTTCATCAATTTTTGTTTCTCATAGCAATGACTTGAGCAAACTTTGGCATGAGCGGTTTGGTCATCTAAGCTATCGCTCATTGCAACAACTATGTAATCAACAGATGGTGACTGGTCTTTCTCTTGTTTCATGCAGAGATGATGTTTGTGTCGGTTGTGTTCTCGGCAAACATCATTGGGACAGTTTTGACAAACGTGCCTCTTGGCACACCTTGGGCCCTTTGCAGCTTGTTCATAGTGATTTGTGTGGTCCACTTTCTTCTTCTTCTTTTTCTGGGTGCAAGTATTTCTTAACTTTCATTGATGACTTTTCCAGACGTACTTGGGTTTACTTCTTAAAACTTAAGAGCGAAGTTTTTCACAAATTTTTGGCCTACAATGCCCTTGTAGAAAAACAATATGAACATCAAATTCAAACGTTAAGAACATATACAGGAGGCGAATATGTGAATAATAATTTTACAAGTTACTACACTACACAGGGAATCCAAATGCAACACATTGTTCCATATACACCACAACAAAATGGTGTTGATGAGATAAAGAACCGCACATTAAAAGAAATGGTTAATTGTATGATCCAATCTAAGGGATTAAGTCTAAAGTATTGGGCGGAAGCCATCAACTTTGCAAATTACATAGTAAATCGCACTCCCACAAAGGCTCTTAAAAATATAACACCGGAAGAAGCTTGGACTAAAATTAAACCAGAAGGAAGTCACTTCCGTGTATTTGGCAGTATAGCATGGGCTCGCATTCTTGATGAGAAAAGGAAAGCATTGCAACCTAAAAGTGAGAAGTGTATATTTGTTTGTTATTCTGAAGATGTTAAAGGTTACATACTTCTCCAATCACATTGTAAGGCAATTATTATTCGAAGAGATGTTAAATTTGATGAAAATATCTTGGCCTGCGAGTCTAATTCAGCGGTTGTGCCTTCTTTTGCCTGCGAGCCTAATTCGGCGGTTGTGCCTTCTTCGGCCTGCGAGCCGTCTTCGGCGTTTGTGCCTTCTTCTGATCTAGTTTCTTCTTCAGATGATGACAGTGACGATGAAAATCCACCTCCACCTGCTCATATTCCTCTAGATGGGTCCTTTGAACCTGAACCAATATCAATTCAACCTCTTCCTAGATGGGTCCGTTCTGTTAACTCCCAAAATGAAACCGTCCTTTCGGCCGAGTTTTGGGTGGATATCATAGCTTTCAGTAGTAGCTTCAAGTCATTTTTGAGTTTTTTCAGTTCAGAAAAATTTTGGTTTTTGGTGTGTCTTAGGAAATAATCGAAAATAAAGTCTTATATTTCGAAAATATGACTGTTTGCTTTCAACAGCTAACATCATGTTTTAGGGCCTATTGTGTGCTGTGGAAAGCGATAGCTTTCAACAGCTAACAGCGCTGTTTCATCAGTTCAAAGTGTTGTGGAAAGTAACGAGGCGCGAAAAGCTCGACAGACAGTTCGCACGTGGCACGATACGGAGAGTACTGGCTTTCGCGCTAAGAAACGTTTTTTAATGATGTGGCACGTTGTTTTGCTTTCCGTAGCTAAAGTGAGTTTTCATATCAAAGGGTGAG
>ML786622.1:353648-392254 GCA_009831015.1 Picea engelmannii
CAAGTCCTTGCTCATGTGGCGGTCAACATGCAGGGTGAAAGGTCAGATGTCAATTAATTTCAGTTAAAACAAATTTTGATGGCAAAAAACTCTTTTTGTGCATATCGCGACTTTCAACAGCATCCGGCCACTTTTTCGTTACCAGTTAGCTGTTGAAAGCGCTAGCTTTCAACAGCTAACCCGTGAAAGTTTTAAACGGTCGTGCTGTTGAAAGCTCTGAAGCCAGATTTTGTGGACGAGATCACTACAGTTCGTTTCAAACTTGTTTTGAAGATATGCCAGCGTGTCATGCATCATTAAATGGCATGCAAAACGGTTCAAAATCAAAGCATCCGAGGAATTCTTGAATAAACTTTTGATGCCATATCCTAAAACTCAGCCATGAGTATTGGGGAAATGAAACAGTCATACACAGGTGTCACGTTGCCTTACTACATCGCAGGTGCTGGAGGCTGGAGAAGGCAGATGATGATCTCTGCATGCTGAAGACAGTTCGAATACTTTTTTCTGTTATAGAAGACTTTATTATCATAGCTTTTTAAGTGGAATAGGACTGTTTTTATTAAATACCAGATCCACGTTTTTAGGATCTGTGTAACCATTTTGTAAAGGCTATAAGTGCCTATTTTGAAATCAAACAATGGTTCGATTCTGCACTTAAAAGCACTGTCTATTTGTTTATCATGTCCATGTTTGAATATTATAAACTGTATTGAGTTGTCCCACTGACCCATATTCACAAAACACAAAAACATTCAATTCTTAAGTTACCAGGCATACTTAGTTTACAACCCTAAGTAGTTTCCTGGAGTGATAACACGTTCAACACGAGAAGCAGTTGGTGGTCTTGTCGGTCATCATTCATATCAGCGTTGAACACGTTCACAGTTCCAGCAAGCCTCTTCTCTTTTGGCTCAAGTTTCAGAGACTCGTGATCCAGAGACATTTTCAGAAGATTCAGATCATCCAGATTGGGATACAACAATGAATGAAGAGTATCGTTCTTTAATGGAAAATGATGTTAGAAAAATAGGATCGCGAAGCAATAAAATAAAACAAATGTGGAAATAAAACACAGAATATACACAATACAATACAAACACAGATATACGTGGTTCACCCAGTGTGGGCTACGTCCACCAGAGAAATTGTAAGGTCCTTCCTTTATTGTTATCCAGCAAATGAAGGGATACAACCTACAACAAACTCGTTGTAGCTTCCTCTTCTTTCTCTCACAGTCTCCTATCTCAGAATACAATATTCGCCATAATGCATAGCCACAATACATTTCCCTCATAACAGAGGGTTACCTTCTAGGGCAAAAAACCCTAACATAATTTCTACTCTTAGATCTGGGACCTTATAATGAATGGTCCAAATTTACAATGAAATTACAATATACATTTACAAGGCAATTTTTCCTTCGGGGGCTTTGCCCTCGAACCCCCACCGGGGGCCCTCTTGCCCCCAGACCCCGTAGGGGGGGGTAACCCCCCTCTGCACTCCTCCGCGTGGAAGAGTGTACATTCTTCTAGGGTGTAAAGTATTCATGGGGTATAAACACGGCTGAAAAAAATATCTCTAAATCAGGAAGATAATCAGGCTCTACAACCAACAATCTCCCACTTGGACACTGATCTCAACAACTCCACCATTGTTGTATATGTTGGACTTTGAACCTTCTTGGACATGAAAAATTTCTCATCTTCATCTTCATTCTTGAAGACCAACTGAAACTAAGCAGGAACTTAATTTCTCCCTGGTTACTCCCTTTGTTAATATGTCTGCGGGATTATGACTAGTGTGTATCTTTTCCAACTTCAAATGTCCATCTTCCAAGGTGGATCGTATGAAGTGGTACCTCAACTATATATCCTTAGTCGTCGAATGGATGGTTGAGTTCTTTGAAATATGACTGGAACTCTCACTGTCACAATACAACATGCTATTCTCCTGCTTCTTTCCCAATTCCTCCATAAAACTTTGTAACCAAATCATCTCTTTACTAGCCTCTGTAGCAGCAACATACTATGCCTCTGTTGTTGAAAGTGAAACAGCCTTTTGCAGTTTCGAAATCCAACTTATTGTTGTTCCACCTATAGTGAAAACATACCCTGTGGTGCTCCTCCCACTGTCTTTATCACCTGCCATATCTGAATCAACATATCCCTGTAGAAAAGTGTCTACACCTCCAAAACATAATGCATGAGTAGAAATACCTCTCAAATACCTAAGAATCCACTTTACTGCTCCTGTTGTTGTACATTTTAATTTTCTAGTTCCTTTGGAATTTCTTTTTCAATGATCTCATCAAGCACTATGTATTCTTGTTTTTCTTTTTCCTGTTTCTTTCCTTGCACTGCAACTGATCTTTGTACATGAACTTCTCATTGAATATGACATCTCTACTCCTAATGATTTTTTTATTTTCATAATCCCATAAGTGATAACCAAAATCACTAACACTGTATCCAATAAAAGTACTATTCTTGGATTTTGCCTCAAGCTTTGTTCGATTTTCTTTATCAATATGGACAAATGCTTCACAACCGAAAGTTTTCAAAAAATAATAGTTTACATTTTTCCCTATCCATTCCTCTTTTGGAATTCTACCATCCAAAGAGCTTGAAGGTCCTTTCTTTATTAAGTAAACCTCAGTATCTACAACATCTGCCCAGAACTATAAGGGCAAACCAGCATGCAATCTCATACTCCTTGCATGCTCTATGATTGTCCTGTTCATCCTTTCTGACACACCATTTTCTTGTGGTGTTCTTGGAACTGTCTTCTCTCTACGAATCCCATGGTATCAACAGTAATCATCAAACTCCTTGTTGCAGTATTCACCTCCATTAACTGATCTGAGACACTTCAAACTTTTTCCTGTCTCATTCCCAACCAAATCTTTCCATTTCTTAAAATTATCAAAAACATCATATTTTTGTCGAATGCAATAAAATCAAGTTTTTATGGTTGCATCATCAATAAATGTAACATAATAACGAGAGCCACCAAGAGATGATACTTGAGTTGGCCCCCATACATCTGTATGGACACGCTCTAACCTTTCATTATTCTTTTCTTTTCTGACTATTAGAACTCTGACTCTCTTCTCTTTTCCATAAACACAATGCTCACAGAAGTCCAAATCATTTTTTTTAAGATCTGGCAACAAATTTATTTTGTGAAGTATCTGTATTCCCTTCTCACTCATGTGTCCTAGCCTATGATGCCACAATTTTGTATCCATTCCTGTAGAAGCTAAAGAGATAGAAGAGTCAATATTACCAGTACATAAATACAATGTACCTACCTTCTCTCCTTTTGCTATCACCAATGATCCTTTGATGACCTTCCACGTCTTATCTGTAAATGTGGATATACAACCTTCACTTGTCAACTGCCCTGTTGAAATTATATTTTTCCTTAAATCTGGAACATGTCTTACCTCTTTCAACAACCATTGGTTTCCATTGCGTTGTTTTATTTTTACCTTTCCCATTCCAAAAATTTTGCATGGTGCATCATCACCCAAATGAACCTATCCAAAATCACCTTGAACATAATCTAGAAAATGTTTCCTATGGGGTGGCATGAAATGAAGACCCTGAATCTACTACCCAAGACTTAGAAATATTATCTACAGAAAGAATCAAAGCATCTTGTAACACATCACTTGTTACATTTGCTTTCTGATTTCTCTTCTGCTGTCCATCTCTTTGTTTTTTTGGAGCTCTATAGTCTTTCTTCAAATGTCCTTTCTTCCCACAATTCCAGCACTATATCTTTCCAAGTCTGGATTTGGATTTGCCCTTCCTAGAATTCTTGCGGTTCCCTGGGCCCTTTCCTCTATCCTTTTGTCTTCCCCTGTTCTCCATGTTCAACGCATTACCTGATGTCTCACTTGTGCTTTTCCGTCGCATTTCCTCACTAAGGATAACACCAACAACATCATCAAATTTTAAAGTATTTGAACAAGAGACAGAGTTACTTACAGCCATGACCAAGCCGTTCCAGATTTTTGGCAATGAGCACAATATTAGAAGAGCCATGACCTCATCATCAAAGTCCACTTTTACAGAACTTAGTTGATTCGTAACCGTATTAAATTCATTTAAATGATCTGCAACAGACCCACCTTCTGACATCTTCATATTAAATAATCTCTTCATTAGAAATACCTTATTCGACGTTGAGGGTTTTTCATACAATTTAGCCAATGCATCCATCAAATATTGAAAGCCACCGACGTTGTCAGGCTCAGTAGTATCGTTCCTAGAGCCTTTCTGTCAAGAATCTCCCATTCTTCGTCCTTCATGGTCGTCGGCTTCTTTTTTATTCTACCTAATGGTAGGAATATATCCTTCTGATATAAATAATCTTCCATCTGCATCTTCCATAACTGGTAGTTTTGGCCGTTAAATTTCTCGACCCTAAACTTTCCATCTTCCGACATTGCTTCCACTCGAACCAGGAACCCTCTTCTCCTACGAGTTACCTTTCGCTCGGATACCAGTTGTTAGAAAAATAGGATCACAAAGAAATAAAATAAAACAAATGCGGAAATAAAACACAAAAGATACATAATACAATAGAGACACATATATATGTGGTTCACCAAGTGTGGGCTACGTCCACCAGAGAAATTGTTAGGTCCTTCCTTTATTATTATCCAGTAAATGAAGGGATACAACCTACAACAAATCCGTTGTAACTTCCTCTACTTTCTGTCACAATCTCCTATCTCATAATACAATATTCTCCATAATGCATAGCCACAATACATTTCCCTCATAACAGAGGGTTTCTTTCTTGGGAAAAAAACCCTAACATAATTTCTACCATTAAATCTGTGACCTTATAATGAACAGTCTAGATTTACAATGAAATTACAATATACATTTATAAGGCAATCTTTCCTTCAGGGGCTTCGCCCCCGAACCTCGCTGAGGGGATAACCCCCCTCTGCACTCCCCCATGTGGAAGAGCGTACATTCTTCTGGGGTGTAAATTCTTCATGGGGTATAAACATGGCTAAAAACAAAGACCTCTAAATCAGGAAGATAATCAGGCTCCACAACCAACAAACGATACTTGGGATCTTGTACCTCTTCCAAAAGGAAGAGAACTTGTCAGATGTAAATGGGACTACAGAACTAAGTACGCATCAGATGGAAGTGTTGAAAGACACAAGGATCAGTTAGTTGCCAAAGGATTTTCCCAAGTTGAAGGCATTGCCTATAATGGAACCTTTGCCCATGTAGCCAAAATGAATTCCATCTGCCTTGTTCTTTCCCTTGTCGCCTCACATAAATGGGAGGTCCATCAGATGGATGTTAAGTCTACCTTCTTGCATGGCGATTTGAAATAAGAAATCTACATGGAACAACCTCTCGGCTATGTCCATAATGACTCTAGCCTTGTTTGTCTCCTTAAGAAATCTCTTTATGGTCGTAAGCAAGCTCCCTGAGCTTGGTATGCCAAAATGGGCAGCTTTCTTATTGCCACTGGATTCTCTAGATGCCATTCTGATCCTAATGTCTATACCAAGAAAGTAAGAAGCCATCTCGTAATCCTTGTTCTTTATGTTGATGACCTTATCCTTATTGTTAGTGACTCAAAACTTTTAAGCCAAGTGAAAACCAACCTTAAGAAGAAATTTGAAATGACAAACTTAGGCTTTTTGCACTACTTCCTTAGACTCCAAGTTTTGCAAACCAATGAAGGAATTTTTCTTTCTCAATGCAAGTATGCTTGTGACCTTCTTCGTCTCTTTCACATGGATGATTGTAAACCATCTCCTTCTCCCTTCCAGTCCAGAGTCAAGATTACTTCCACCTGTACTTCTCTCGAAGTTGATGCCACCTTGTACTGTCAGTTAGTTGGTAGCCTCTTATACTTGACTCATACCCTTATGATCAGAAGTCTACTGCAGGTTATGTTTTTGGCCTTGGTTCAGGACCTATCACTTGGGCTTGTAAGAAACAATAGGCCACTGCACTTTCTTTAGCAGAAGCAGAGTACTGAGCAATGGTAAATGCAAGTCAGGAAGCCTTCTGGCTTCGACAGATCCTTTCAGAGTTTGGATTCCAGCATCATCATCCGACCAGCCTTTTGTGCGACAATCAGAGTACCATCAAGCTCGCCAAAGACCCAGTTCAACATCAGCGCAGCAAGCACATTGAGCTACACATGCACTTCATCAGAAAGTTCATTCATGATCAAGTTATGATATTTAGACACTTACGAGTTAGTTAAGATCTACTTGGTCTAATATGTCGTTAGGTAAAAGTGTGTTTCTTAGTGTGTTTCTTTAGTATGCATTAGTATGCATTTGTAGTTAGGAAATCCGACGGTCATGATATGTTCCCGACATAGAGCGATCTGATGGTTCATACTCTCATCAATCTTAACGGCCATTGATCTGTGGCTTAACACCCGATTGTTCCATGATCTCTATTTAAAGAGCATGGAGGGTCATTTGTCGATGATTGATTGTGAGAAACTCTCTTGTAAAATCTCTCTGTAATCTCTTTGTTTTCATTAATAAACTGCTCCAAGTGGTCGTGTTGGCTGGGGCTGTGGATGTTTCCCTGTAGGGGTTTTACCACGTGAAAACATCGATGTGTGTATCTTTGATCTGGTTATGTGAGTGGTTACTTAAGGTGTTCTTCCTCTGTTGGAATACCTGTGTTGTCGAACATTGCTCTTAGTACCCCCTTCTCCTTGTTGATATGGCATGAGTGTCAAACTTTTATTTTTCTTATTAGCCCTTTGTATTTCTTAAAGTCTCACAATTTTTTTATAGCATAGGTTTTGAAATTTTGTTTTCCTTAGGACCCCTTTTTCTTAGGTGACGTGTCACCCTTGCTGAGTCAGCATAGCTTTTGACGTCTTCTTTACCTTAGTAAACCTTTCTCCTTACTGACATGGCACAGGTGTCAAAAAATTATTTTTCTTAGTACCCCTTTCTCTTTGTTGACATGTCACTATTTTTTTTGTTGGATAGGTCTTGAACTTCTATTTTCATTAGTACCTTGTGCTCTTAGGTGACATGTCAACCTTGCTGTGTTGGCATAGCTTTCGACCTCTTCATTTTCTTAGTGCACCTTTCTCTTCATTGACATGACACAGGTGCCAAACTTTTATTTTTCTTAATACCCCTTTATCTTTGTTTTCATGTTACCCTTTTTTGTGTGGCGTCCGTGTTGAACTTCTCTTTTAATCAATACACCTTACTTTTGGGCAACGTGTCACCCTTGTTGAGTTGGCATAGAATTCGAACTCTATTCATAGTAGCCCTTTATCTTTGTTGACATGTCATACGATTTTGTGTGGTGTGGGTGTTGAACTTCTCTTTTCCTTAGTAACCCTTGCTTTTAAGCGATCTCTCACCCTTGATGAGCTGGAATCACTTTTCACCTCTTCATTTTCTTAGCACCCTTTTCTCCTTGTCGACATGGCATGGTTGTCAAACTTTTATTTTTCTTAGTACCCATTTATCTTTGTTGATGTCTCATGCTTTTTTGTGTGGCATAGGTGTTGAACTTATCTTTTCCTTAGTAAGCCTTGCTCTTAGGTGAGTGTCACCCTTGATGAGTTGGCATAGCTTTCGAACTCTTCATTTTCTTAGTACCCCTTTCTCCTTGTTGACATGGCACGAGTGCCAAAGTTTTATTTTTCTTAGTACCCCTTTATCTGTGTTGATGTGTCACCCTTTTTCGTGTTGCATAGGTTTTGAACTTATCTTTTCCTTAGTATTCGTTGCTCTTTGGTGACATGTCACACTTTCTTATTTGGAATAGATTTCAACCTCTTCGGTTTCTTGGTACCCCTTTCTCCTTGTTCACATGGCATAGGTTTCAAACTTTTATTTTTTTTAGTACCCATTTATCTTTGTTGGCCTATCACCCTTATTTGTTTGGCATAAGTGTTGAACTTCGATTTTACTTACTAACCCTTATTCTTAGGTGACATGTAACACTTGTTGAGTTTTCATAGCATTCAACCTCTTCATTTTCTTAGTACCCCTTTCACCTTGTTGACATGGCACGAGAGTCAAACATTTATTTTTCTTAGTACCCCTTTATATTTGTTGACGTGTCACTCTTTTTTTCTATGGCAGAGGTGTTGAACTTCTCTTTTATTTAGTACCCATTTCTCTTCGATAACATGTCACCCTTGATTTGTTGGCATAGATTTCGACCTCTTGATTTTCTTACTACCCTTTACTCCTTGTGTACATGGCAGGGGTATCAAACTTTTATTTTTCTTGGTACCCCTTTATCTTTGTTTACGTGTCACTATTTTTAGTGTTGCATAGGTGTTGAATTTCTCTTTTCATTAGTACCCCTTTCTCTTAGTGGAAATGTCACCCTTTCTAAGTCGCAATATATTTCGAGCTCTTCATTTTCTTAGTACTCATTTCTCCTTGTTGACATGGTACATGTGTCAGACTTTTATTTTTCTTAGTACCCCTTTATCTTTGTTCACGTATCAACCTTTTTTTTTGTGCATAGGTGTTGAACTTCTCTTTTTCGTAGTACCCCTTGCTCCTAGGTTACCTATCACAATTGTTGAGTTGGCATAGTTTTTCACCTCTTCATATTCTTAGTACCCCTTTCTCCTTGTTGAAAAGGAATGGGTGTCGAGATTTTATTCTTCTTAGTACCCCTTTATCTTTCAAGACATCTCACCCTTTTTTGTGTGGCATAGTTGTTGAACTTCTCTTTTCCTTAGTATCCCTTTCTCTTCGGTGACGTGTCACCCTTGAAAAATTTGCATAGCTTTTGACCTCTTTATTTTCTTAGTACCCGTTTCTTCTTGTTGACATGACATGGGTGTCATCTTTTATTCTTATTAGTACCCAATTATCTGTGTTAACGTGTCACCCTTTTGTGTGCGGCATAGGTATTGAACTTATCTCTTCCTCAATATGCCTTGCTCTTATGTGATGTGTCTCCCTTGCTAAGTTTTCATAGCCTTTGACCTATTTATTTTCTTAGTACCCCTTTCTCCTTGTTGACATGGCACTGGTGTCAAACTTTTAATTTTCTTAGTACCCATTTATTTGTGTTGACGTGTCACCCTGCTTTGTGTGGCATAGGTGTTGAACTTCTCTTTTCCTTAGTACCCCTTGCTCTTAGTTGTAATGTCACCTTTTTCTAAGTTGCAATAACTTTCAAGCTCTTCATTTCCTTAGTACCCCTTTCTCCTTGTTGACATGGCACATGTCTAAAACTTTTATTTTTCTTATTACCCCTTTATCTTTGTTGGCGTATCACCCATTTTTTGCTGTGCATAGGTGTTGAACTTCTCTTTTTCATAGTACCCCTTTCTCTAAGGTGACATGTCACACTTGTTGAGTTGGCATCGCTTTTGACGTCTTCATTTTATTAGTACCCATTTTTCCTAGTTGACATTGCACGAGTGTAAATATTCCATTATTCTTCGTACCCCTTTATCTTTGTTGACGTCTCACCCTTTTTTGTGTGGCATAGTTGTTGAACTTATATTTTCCTTAGTACATCTTGCTCTTAGGTGACGTGTCACCCTTGCAAAGTTTACATAGCTTTTGACCTCTTCTTTTTCTTAGTACCCCTTTCTCCTTGTTGGCATAGTACGGGTGTCAATATTTTATTCTTCTCAATACCCCTTTATATTTTTTAATGTGTCACCCTTTTTGTGAGGCATAGGTATTGAACTTCGCTTTTCCTTAGTACCCCTTTCTCTTAGGCGACGTGTCACCCTTGTTGACTTGGCATCGCTTTCGACCTCTTTGTTTTCTTAGCACCGCTTTATCTTTGTTGACGCATCACCATTTTTTGTGTGGCATAGGTGTTGAACTTCTCTTTTCCTTAGTACCCCTTTCTCTTTTGTGATATGTCACCCTTGCTTAGTTGGCATAGATTTCAACCTCTTTGTTTTCTTAGTACCCCTTTCTCCTTGTTGATGTGGAAGGAGTGTCAAATATTTATTTTTCTTAGTACTCATTTATCTTTGTTGACATGTCACCCTTTTTTGTGTGGCATAGGTGTTGAACTTCTCTTTTCTTTAGTACCCCTTTCTCTTAGGTGATGTGTCACCCTTGTTTAGTTGGAATAACCTTCAACCTCTTCTTGTTCTAGGTACCCATCTCACCTTGTTGACATGGCACAAGTTCCAAACTTTTGTTTTTCTTAGTACCCCTTCATATTTTTTCACGTGTCAACCTTTTCTTTGTGGCATAGGTGTTGAACTTCTCTTTTCGTTGGTACCCATTGTTCTTAGGCAATGTGTTGCCCTTTCTGAGTTGGCATAGCTTTCGACATATTTGTTTTCTTAGTACCTCTTTCTCCCTATTGAGATGGCACAATTGTTGATGTGTCACCCTTTCTTGTGTGGCATAGGTGTTGAAATTATCTTTTCCTTAGTACTTGATTCACTTAGGTGGCATGTCACCCTTGCTGAGGTCGAATAACTTTCAATCTCCTCATTTTATTAGTACCTGTTTCTCCTTGTTGGCATGGCACGGGTGTCAAAATTTCACTTTTGTTAGCACCCATTTATCTTTCTTCACATGTCACCTAGTTTTATGTTGCATAGTCACTGAACTTCTCTTTTTGTTAGTAACCCTTCCCCTTAGGTGACACGTCACCCTTTCTGAGTTGGCATAGCTTTCGACCCTTTCATTTCTTAGCACCCCTTTCTCCTTGTTGACATGCAACGGGTGTCAATTTTTTTTCTTTCTTAGTACGACTTTATCTATTTTGATGTGGCACCTTTTTTTGTGTGGCATAGGTGTTGACCTTGTATTTTCCTTAATACCCATTTCTCTTTGGTAACATGTCACGCTTGTTGAGTTGGCATAGCTTTTGACCTCTTTGTATTCTTAGTACCCCTTTCTCCTTGTTGACATGGCACATGTGTCAAACTTTTATTTTTCTTAACACCCATTTATCTTTGTTGACGTGTCACCCTTTTTTGTGTGGCATAGGTGTTGGACTTGTCTTTTCCTTAGTACCCCTTTCTCTTAGGTGACGTGTCACCCTTGTTGAGTTGGCATAGATTTCCATCTCTTCATTTTCTTAGTACCCCTTTATCCTTGTTGACATAGTACAGGTGTGAAACTTTTATTTTTCTTAGTACCCCTTTATCTTTGTTTAGGTGTCACCCTTTYTTGTTATGCATAGTTGTTGAACTTCTCTTTTCCTTAGTACCCCTTGTTCTTAGGAGAATTGTCACCCTTTCTAAGTTGGCATAGCTTTTGACCTATTTTTTTTCTTAGTACCTCTTTCTCCCTATATGGCATGGGTTACAAGATTTTATTTTTCTCGGTACCCCTTTATCTTTGTTGACGTGTCACCCTTTTTTGTGTGGAATAGATGTTGACCTTCGCTTTTCCTTAGTACCCATTTCTCTTAGAAGATGTGTCATGCTTGTTGAGTTGGTATAAAATTCAATCTCTTTGTTTTCTTAGTAAACCTTTCTTCTTTTCGACATAGCATGGGTGTCAAACATTTTATTTTCTTAGTACCCATTTAGCTTTGTTGATGTTTCACCMTGTTTTGTGTGGCATATGTGTTGAACTTCTATTTTCCTTAGTATCGCTTTCTCTTAGGTGATGTGTCACCCTTTTTTATGTGGCATAGGTGTTGAACTTCTCTTTTCCTTAGTACCCATTTTTCTTTGGTGATGTGTTACCCTTGCCGAGTTGGCATAGCTTTTAAGCTCTTTGTTTTATTAGTACCCCTTTCTCCTTGTTGACATGGCACATGTGTCAAACATTAATTTTTCTTAGTATCCATTTATCTTTGTTGATGTGTCACCCTTTTTTGTGTGGCATCGGTGTTGAACTTTTCTTTTCCTTAGTACCCCTTTCTCTTAGGTGTTGTGTTACCCTTGTTGAGTTGGCATAGATTTTGACCTCTTCAATTTTTTAGTAGCCCTCTCTCCTTGTTGACATGGCACGAGTGTCAAACTTTTATTTTTCTTAGTACCCCTTTATCTTTGTTGATGTGTCACCCCTTTTTGTGTGGCATAGGTATTGAACTTCTCTTTTGCTTACTACCCCTTTCTCTTAGGTGACGAGTCACCCTTGCTGAGTTGGCATGTATTTCGTCCTCTTCGTTTTCTCAGTACCCGTTTCTCCTTGTTGACATGGCACAGGTTTCAAACTTTTAATTTTCTTAGTACCCATTTATCTTTGTTGATGTGTCACCCTGTTTTGTGTGGCATAGGTGTTTAACTTCTCTTTTCCTTAGTACCAATTGCTCTTATGAGACATGTCATATTTTATGAGTTGGAATAGCTTTCGACCTCTTCATTTTCTTAGTACTCCTTTCTCCTTGTTGACATGGCACAGGTGTCAAACATTTATTTTTCTAAGTACCCATTTGTCTTTGTTGACATTTCACCCTTTTTTCTGTGGCATAGGTGTTGAACTTCTCTTTTCCTTAGTACCCCTTGCTCTTACGTGATGTTTCACCCTTGTTGAGTTGGAATATATTTTGACCTCTTCGTTTTCTAAGTACCCCTCTGGCCTTGTTGACATGGCACATGTGTCAAACTTTTATTTTTCTTAGTACCCCTTTATCTTAGTGACATGTCACCCTTGCTGAGTTGGCACAGCTTTCAATCTCTTTGTTCTCTTAGTACCTCTTTCTCCCTTTTGACATCGCATGGGTGTCAAGCTTTTATTTTTCTTAATACCCCTTTATATTTGTTGATGTGTCACCATTTTTTGTGTTGAATGGATTTTGAGCTTATTTTTCCTTAGTACCCCTTGCTCTTAGGTGACATGTCACCCTTGCTGAGTTGGAATAGCTTTCGTCCTCTTTGTTTCTCAATACCCCTTTCTCCTTGTTGACATGGCATATGTGTCAAACTTTTAATTTCTTTAGTACTCATTTATCTTTGTTGACGTGTCACCCTGTTTTGTGTGGCATAGGTGTTGAACTTCTCTTTTCCTTAGTACCCGTTGATCTTAAGCGAAGTGTCACACTTTCTTAGTTGGGATAGCTTTTGACCTCTTCATTTTCTTAGTACCCATTTCTCCTTATTGACATGACGCATGTGTCAAACATTTATTTTTCTTAGTACCCATTTATCTTTGTTGACATGTCACCCTCTTTCGTGTGGCATAGATGTTGAATGTTTCTTTTACTCAGAGCCCCTTGCTTTTAGGTGATGTGTCACTCTTGCTAAATTGGCATAGATTTTGACTTCTTTGTTTTCTAAGTACCCCTCTTTCCCTGTTGACATGGCACGAGTGTAAAACTTTCATTTTTCTTAGTACCCCTTTATCTTTGTTGACATGTCACCCTTTTTCGTTTGGAATAGGTGTTGAACCTATCTTTTCCTTGGTACCCCTTGCTCTTTTGCGATGTGTCACCCTTGCTGAGTTGGCATAGGTTTCGACCTCCTTATTTTCTTAATACATCTTTCACCTTGTTGGCATGTCAATAGTGTCAAGCTTTTATTTTCCTTAGTACCCCTTTATCTTTGTGGACATGTCACCCTTTTTTGTGTGGAATAGGTGTTGAAATTATCTTTTCCTTACTACCCAATGCTCTTAGGAGAAGTGTCACCCATGTTGAGATTGAATAACTTTCAATATATTCATTTTCTTAATACTCTTTTCTCATTTTTTACATGGCATGTGTGTCAAACTTTTGATTTTGTTACAACCCATTAATATTTTTTGATGTGTCACCCTGTTTTGTGTGGCATAGGTGTTCAACTTATCTTTTCCCTAGTACCCTTTTCTCTTAGGTGATATCTCATCCTTTCTAAGTTGGTGTATCTTTTGACCTCTTCATTTCTTAGCACCCCTTTCTCCTTGTTGACATAGCACGGGTGTCAAACTTTAATTTTTCTTAGTACCTCTTTATCTTTCTTGACGTGTCACCCTTTTTTGCGTGGCATCGGTGTTGAACTTGTATTTTCCTCAGTACCCCTTGTTGTTTGGTGACATGTCACCCTTGTTGAGTTGCAATAGCTTTAGACCTATTTGTTTTCTTAGTAAATATTTCTCCCTTTTGACATGGCACGGGTGTCAAGCTTCTATTTTTCTTAGTACCCCTTTATCTTTGTTGACCTATCACCCTTTTTTGTGTGGCATGGGTGTTGAACTTCTCTTTTCCTTAGTACCCCTTGCTCTTAGGTGACGTGTCACTCTTGCTGAGTTGACATAACTTTCTCTTCATTTTCTCAGTACCCCTTTCTCCTTGTTGACATGGCACATGTCTCAAACTTTTGATTTTCTTGGTACCCATTTATCTTTGTTGACGTTTTGCCCTATTTTGTGTGGCATAGGTGTTGAACTTCTCTTTTCGTTACTACTCCTTGCTAATAAGCGATGTGTCACACTTTCTAAGTTGGCATAGCTTTCGACCTCTTCATTTTCTTAGGACCCCTTTCTCCTTATTGACATGGCATATGTGTCACACATTTATTTTTCTTAGTACCCATTTATTTGTCACTCTTTTTTATGTCGCATAGGTGTTGAGATTATATTTTCCATAGTACCCCTTACTCTTAGGTGACGTGTCACCCTTGATTAGTTTGCATAGATTTCTACCTCTTTGTTTTCTTAGAACCCATTTCTCCTTACTGACATGGCACAAGTGTTAAACTTTTATTTTTCTTAATACCCCTTTATATTTGTTGATGTGTCAGCCTTTTTTCCCTGGCATAGGTGTGGAACTTCTCTTTTCCTTAGTACCCCTTTCTCTTAGGTGACGTGTCAACCTTGTTGAGTTTGCATAGCTTTCGACGTCTTCATTTTCTTATTACTCCTTTCTACATGTTGGCAAGGCATCGTTGTAAAACTTTTATTTCTCTTAGTACCCCTTTATCGTTGTTGAGGTGTCACCCTTTTTTTGTGGCAAAGGTGTTCAACTTCTCTTTCATTTAGTACCCCTTTCTCTTAGCTAAGTTGTCACACTTGTTGAGTTGGAATAGATTTTAGCCTCTTCATTTTCTTAGTATCACTTTCTCCTTGTTGACATGGCACGGGTGTCAAACTTTTATTTTTTTTGCTACCCCTTTATCTTTGTTGGCGGATCATCCTTTTTTCGTGTGGCATAGGTTTTGAAATTCTATTTTCCTTAATACCTCTTTCTATTACGTGATGTGTCACCCATGTTGAGTTGGCATTGCTTTTGACCTCTTCATTTTCTTAGCACCCCTTTCTCCCTGTTGATATGCCATGGGTGTCAAACTTTGTTTTTTAGTGCCCCTTTATCTTTGTTGACATGTCACCCTTTTTCTTGTGGCATAGGTGTTGAAATTGCTTTTTCCTTATCACCCCTTACACTTAGGTGACATGTCACCCTTTCTGAGTTGGCATAGATTTCAAACTCTTTGTTTTCTTACTACCCCTTTCTCCTTGTTGACATGGCACGTGTGTCAAACTTTTATTTTTCTTAGTAACCCTTTATCTTTGTTCATGTGTCACCCTTTTTCACGTGGAATAGGTATTGAACTTCTCTTTTCCTTAGTACCCCTTTCTCTTAGTTCATGTGTCACTCTTGTTGATTTGACATAGTATTTGACCTCTTCATTTTATTAGTACCCCTATCTCTTTGTTGACATGGCAAAGGTGTCAAACTATTTTTTTATTTTTATCCTTTTATCTTTGTTGATGTGTCACCCTTTTTCATGTGGAATATGTGTTGAAATTCTCGTTTCCTTAATACCCCTTGCTCTTAGGTGACATGTCACCATTACTAAGTTCGCATAAATTTTGACCTCTTCCTTTTCTTACCACCCCTTTCTCCTTGTTCAAATGGCTCGAGAGTCAAACTTTTATTTTTGTTAGTACCCCTTTATCTTTGTTTACATGTCACCATTTTTCATGTGGCATAGGTGTTCAACTTCTCTTTTCCTTAGTACCCCTTGCTCTTAGGTGATGTGTCACCCTTATTGAGTTGGCATAAATTTCGACCTCTTCCTTTTCTTTGTACCCCTTTCTCCTTGTTGACATGGCATGGGTGTCAAACTTATATTTTTCTTAGTATCCCTTTATCTTTGCTGACATGTCCCCATTTTCCATGTGGCATAGGTGTTGAACTTCACTTTTCCTGAGTACCCCTTTATGTTAGGTGAATTTCACCCTTGCTGAGTTGGCATAACATTCAACCTCTTCATTTTCTTAGTACCCATTTCTCATTGTTTACATGGTACGAGTGTCAAACTTTAGTTTTTCATAGTACCAATTTATCTTTGTTGATGTGTCACCATTTTTCTTGTGGCATAGGTGTTGTACTTTTCCTTTCCTTACTAGCCCTTTCTTGTAGGTGACATGTCAACCTTGTTGAGTTTGAATATATTTGACATGGCAAGGGTGTCAAACTTTTATTTGTCTTAGTACCCCTTTATCTTTGTTGACGTGTCACCATTTTTTTTGTGGCACGTGTTTTGAAATTATTGTTTCCTTAGTACACCTAGTTCTTAGATGTCATGTCACCCTTCCTTAGTTGGCATAGCTTTCAAACTCTTCAATTTCTTGGTACTTGTTTCTCCTTGCTGACATGGCATCGGTGTCAAACCTTTTTTTTTCTTAGTACCCCTTTATTTTTTTGGACGTGTAAGCCTTTTTTGTGGCATAGGTATTGAACTTCTCTTTCAATTAGTACCCCTTGATATTACATTTTGTGTTACCCTTGCTGAGTTAGCATAGATTTCGACCTCTTGATTTCCTTAGTACCCCTTTCTCCTTGTTAACATGGCATGGGTAGAAAACTTTTATTTTTCTTAGCACCCCTTTATATTTGTTGACGTGTCACCATTTTTCATGCGGCATAGGTGTTGAAATTCTATTTTCCTTATTAACCCTTGCTCTTAGGTGATGTGTCACCCTTGTAAAGTTGGCATAGCATTCAACCTCTTCATTTTCTTAGTGTGAAATTCTCATTATCGACATGGCATGAGTGTCAAAATTTTGTTTTTCTTAGTACCCCTTTATCGTTATTCACATGTCACCATTTTTCGTGTGGCATAGGTGTTGAACATCTCATTTCCTCAATACAACTTACTCTTAGGTGACATGTAACCCTTGCTGAGTTGGCATAGATTTCACCCTCTTCCATTTCTTAGTACTCCTTTCTCCTTGATGAGATGGCACGAGTGTCAAACTTTTATTTTTCTTAGTACCCCTTTATATTTATTGATGTGCCACCCTTTTTCGCGTTGCATAGGTGTTGAAATTATCTTTTCCTTAGTACCCCTTTCTCTTAAATGATGTGTCACCCTTGCTAGGTTGGCATAACTTTCGACCTATTTGTTTTCTTAGTATCTCTTTCTCCTTATTGATATGGAAAGGGTGTCAAAGCTTTGTTATTCTTAGTACCCCTTTGTGTTTTTTGATGTATCACCCTTTTTTGTGTGGCATAGGTGTTGAAATTATCTTTTTCTTACTGCCCCTTTATCTTTGGTAACATGTCATCCTTTCTAATTCGGGACAACTTTCAACCTCTTTCTTTTCTTAATACCCCTTTCTCCTTCTTGACATGGTAAGGGTGTCAAACTTTTATTTTTTTTAGTACCCTTTATCTTTGTCGACATGTCAACCTTTTTTGTGTGCCATAGGTGTTGAATTTCTATTTTCCTTAGTACCCCTTTCTCTTACGTGACATGTCACCCTTTCTGAGTGGGAATAGCTTTCAACCTCTCAGTTTTGTTCGTAACATTTTCTCTTTGTTGACATGGCACATGTCTCAAACTTTTATTTTTCTTAGTACCCATTTAACTTTGTGGACATGTCACCCTTTTTCTTGTGGCATAGGTGTTGAGATTCTCTTTTCCTTAGTACCCCTTACTCTTGGGTGATGTGTCACCCTTTCTGAGTTAGCATAGATTTCAACCTCTTTGTTTTCTTAGTACTCGTTTCTCCTTCTTGACATGGCAGAGGTGTCAAATTATTATTTTTCTTACCACCCCTTTATCTTTGTTGATGTGTCACCCTTTTTCATGTGGCATGGGTTTTAAGCCCTACATCGTGGCACATTACCCCTTAATTGGGGCATATTACATTAGTAATGTTATTTTATTTATTTCATCTTGGGTCCATTAGTTGTAATTGTACCTCCTAGTCTCTTGTATATACAAAGGAGACCTTTTCATTTAGAATCATATTGTATTTTTGAATTCATGTGATGTATAAGGAGGTTTCCCCCTCGAAGAGGATTATTATATTAATTTCTTTATTTTTCAAGGCGTGGAGTACTTATTCTGAGGTTTTTATGCTATTTTTTTATTTGGTTATTAACATTTGGTATCAGAGCTAGACAATCCTTTGTCCTGACATCTTTAAAACAAGTCTTCTTGGAATTTTTGCTACAACTTTTTTTCTGGAAGGTTTAGAGATATGGAATGTATATGGTGTAGAGGAGACATATAGAGCTAACTTGGATCCAAATTTCATATCTTGGTTCATTATATTTTTGGAGATACATTATATTCAAGTTAGGGTTTTTGACTAGTCCTGAAACTAGTTTGAAACATGTCTTCTTGTCTGGATGGGAGCAACATCTTAAGCCCTAAATTGTGGCATGTTACCCCTTAATTGGGGCATATTACATTAGGATTGTTATTTTATTTATGTTGGCTTGGGTCCATTAATTGTAAGTGTACCTCTTAGTCTCCTATATATAGCAAGGATACCTTTTCATTTGGAATCATCTTGTATTTGTGAAATCATGTGATGTATAAGGAAGTTTCCCCCTCAAAGAGGATTACTATCTGAATTTTTCTCTTTGTCAAGGCGTGGAGTACTTATTCTAAGGATTTTATGCTATTTTGATATTTGGTTCTTAACAAAAAGTGTTGAAGTTCGTTTTTCCCTAGTACCCCTTCCTCTTAGGTGACATGTCACCCTTTGTTATGACCCAAGTCAGGCATATATATGGCTAAATGTATATGATATGACCCCAAGGGGGGCATATATGGGCCTAAATGTACATGTAATATGTAAATACATATGTAATAGGGTCAACCTAGTGATAAAGGGGCCTCATGTGCAAGTGTGAATAGCCATGTATAAGAGATCATGTGTTCATTATTGGGGGATAGTAATTGTGAAGTATGAATGGTATTTGGTTTTTTGAAGGAGGCTACTACGTTATGACCCAAGGGGGACATATATATGACTAAATGCATATGATATGATTCCAAGGGGAGGTATATATGGGCCTAAATGTACATGTAATGTGTAAATACATATGTAATAGGGTCGTCCTAGTGATAAAGGGGTATCATTTGGAAGTGTGAATAATTATATATAAGAGATCGTGTATTCATTATTGGGGGATAGTAATTGTGAAATATGAATGGTATTTGGTTATGTGGAGGGGGTTCCTCTATTCTCTGAGTTATTGTGTAACTTATCTATATTGGAGTTGTGTTCCACTCTCACATTCAATACATGGTGTGTACTTATGTTATTTTATGATATTTTGAGCATTTGGTTCATTACATTTGGTATCAGAACATCGATCTTAGGGTTTTTCTTCCTCAATAAAGTCATATTAGCATTTTTGCTATAACTTTTTCTTGGAGCCACTTCATAAGGACAAATATGGAAGATATTTAGAATACTTATCATAGTACTTGTGGTACAAATTTCAGCATCTGGGTCATTGTAATATTGGAGTTACACTCTGTGGAAGATAGGGTATATGACTAGTCCTATTGAGTAGTCTCAAACATGTGTTCCAGGTAAAACAATCATAACTTATTCCTAAATTATCAAACTTTAGTGAGACTAGTTTCATTTTACAGTGGAAAGTCTATAGTATTTTTGGTACAATTCTCAGAATTTTATATCAATTATTTTGCGTGGGGAACGTTGTACAAGTGTGCTCTCTTGGAAAGGCAAAAAATAAGAAATGCGCGGGGAAGTTACCATAACTTCCAATTGGAACATCCAATTTTGGTCAGACCTGTGGCATTGCAGAGAAGAAATTTCATAGTACTACAGGTCACAATTTCAGACTCAGAAGGGCCAAAATTGCAAGGATACACCATAAGTAAGGTCGGCTAGGAGGACAGACTCCAAATCATGGTTTCCAAGGTATGTTGACTTAAAACTATCATAACTTTTTATGGGAATGTCTGATTGAGTTGATTCAAAATCCGTTGGAAAGATAAAACCTATAATATTATATTGGAACAAGTATTATAACTATTTGAGACATTTATCCTTGGTACACTGAGGTTGGAATTCAAGGATTGGGGTTAGACCTCAATTAAGAATAAATGACAATACCTAACTTTGGTGGAGATGAAGATAAAGGTGAAATCAGTCCCATGGAATGGTTCAGGATCATAAATGAATATTGTATGAGGATTGGTATAAGTCCTTGTGGGGCATATTTTTATTTTTTTGGTGGAGCTCATAAGTGGTGGAAAAGCCTTGATGAAGATACTAGACTCCATCCCACATGGGAAGAATTTAAAAAAATCGTCTCAGATAAATGGATTAGGGATACAAAAATGGAGGAAATGTATAGAATTAAAGATGAACTAAAAGAAGCAAAGTAAGAGATTAAGAAGAAGGGTGAGGACCTATCTAATATAATATCCCTTAATGAATCACTCATTGAGGAGGTTAAGAAACTAAAGCAAGAAAAAACTAGCAAAGGCAAGTGGGAAAGAGATGAATCAAAGGAAGATTTGAAAAAGAAAGATGAAGAGATATGTAGATTATGAATCCATAATAAAAAAACTATTGGATGAGCTTAAGAGATTGAAGGAAGAAAAAAAAAATTGTCAAAATAAAGAACAAAGAAGGATCTTGGATGAAGAATCTACCAAAAGACTGCAAGAGGAAATTTGCAAGAAGGTTGAGGAATCCTTAAATACGGATGAGCTAAAGTCAGAAATGCAAGCCAAAATTGAAGAAGGAAGTTAGAATTCGATAGATGGGATCACCTTGCACCTTCAAAAGGAGAAAGAATACAAGAGTCAAGAAGGTCAACATAAGATACTTGAATAAGTTGAACTCCATCTATAGGATGTGCATGCAAACTATGATGGTATTATCTCCAAGGCTAGAGTAATCAAGGACCAAGCAAAGATGATCGAGGATGCCAGTGTCTCTGAAAAGATGATAGATGAAATGCATGTGAAGGGTGAAGAAAAACCATCAAATGTGAAACTGTATCGACACCCTCATTACCAAGAAACATTTCAAGGAAGAAAAGAAGGACGATATCAACATTATGAAGGAAGAATATGGAATACTTGTCAATATTTATGGAACAAGGCATCACCAAACTAATCTTCAACAAGTTATTATCAGAGACCAACAACCACTAAAAATTGGAGAAGCTTCAACAAAAATACATGGAATCGAAGGAAAGAAAATTATGCAACAACTAGACACCAAGGATTAAGACCGAAAAGAATTGATTTTGGATGGATAGATCATCAACAATGGAATGAAGAAAGAATGAACATAAGAAAATCATATTACTTGGTTTCATCACACGTGAAGCCTTTAAATGAAAAGCTTTGAGGACTAAGCTTTTTGAAGGAGGGTATTATGTTATGACCCAAGGTTGGCATATATATGGCTAAATGTATATGATATGACCCTATGGGGGGGCATATATGGGCATAAATGTACATGTAATGTGTAAATACATATGTAATAGGGTCGGCCTAGTGATAAAGGGGCCTCATGTGCAAGTGTGAATAACTATATATAAGATATCATGTATTCATTATAAGGGAATAGGAATTGTGAAGTATGAATGGTATTTGGTTATTTGGAGGGGGTTCCCCTATTCTTTAAGGATTTATTCTGTAACTTATCTGTATTGGAGTTGTGCTTCGTGCTCACATTCAGTACATGGTGTGTACTTATGTTATTTTATGATATTTTGAGCATTTGTTTCATTACACCATTGTTGAGTTGGCATAACTTTCGACCTATTCGTTTTCTTAGCACCCATTTCTCTTTGTCGACATGGCACAGGTGTCAAACTTTTATTTTTCCTAGTACTCCTTTATCTTTGTTGACATGTCCCCCTTTTTCGTGTGGAATAAGTGTTTAAATTCTCTTTTTCTTATCACCCCTTGATCTTAGGTGATGTGTCACCCTTGCCGAGTTGGCATAGCTTTCAATCTCTTTGTTTTCTTAGTACCCCTTTCTCCTTGGTTACATGGCATGGATGTCAAACTTTTATTTTTATTAGTACACCTTCATATTTTTTTATGTTTTTGTATGGCATGGGCGTTGAACTTCTCTTTTCCTTAATACCCATTTCTCTTAGATGACGTGTCACATTGCTAAGTTGGCATAGCTTTCAACCTCTTCATTTTCTTAGTACCCCTTTCTCCTTATTGACATGGCAAGATTGTCAAACTTTATTTTTCTTAGTACCCCTTTATCTTTGTTGACATGTCACCCTTTTCCATGTGGCATAGTTTGAACTTCTATTTTCCTTAGTACCCGTTGATCTTAGGTGATGTGTCATCCTTTCTAAGTTGGAATAGCCTTCGACCTCTTCAATTTTTTAGTACCCCTTCCTCATTGTACACATGGAACGAGTGTCAAACTATTATTTTTCTTATTACCCATTTATTTTTGGTGTGTATCACCCTTTTTTGTGTGGCATAGTTGTTGAACTTCTCCTTTCCTTAGTACCCCTTCCTCTTATGTGACGTGTCACCCTTGATGTGTTGCAATAGCTTTCGACCTATTCATTTTCTTATGACCCCTTTCTCCTTGTTGACTTGGCACGCATGTCAAACTTTCATTTTTCTTAGTACCCCTTTACCATTGTTGATGTGTCACCCTTTTTTGTGTGGCATAACTTCTCTTTTTCTTAGTAGCCCTTGCTCTTAGGTCACGTGTCACCCTTGCTGAGTTGGCGTAGCTTTTGACCTCTTTGTTTTCTTAGCACCCTTTTCTCCTTGTTGACATGGAACGATAGTCAAGATTTTATTTTTCTTAGTACTCAAGTCTTTGTTGACGTGCCATGTTTTTTCGTGTGGCATAGGTGTTGAACTTCTCTTTTCCTTAGTACCCCTTTCTCTTAGGTGATGTGTCACCGTTGCTGAGTTGGCATAGCTTTCAACCTCTTTGTTTTCTTAGTACCCCATTTTTCCTTGTTGACATGGCATGGGTGTCAACATTTTATTTTTCTTAGTACCTGTAATTCCCCTGGGTTGAACCCCGGTAGTAAATGTACATGTTTATAAGTTGGTGAGTGAGGATATTATAGGCCAAAGTACCTATGTGATTATTAGAATGGAGAGCCTAAATGATAAAAGGTCAGTGACCCTACTATTGTAACATGTAATCATTCATACTATTAATGAAAACACATCACTTCTATAGACCAACCAGACAAAAAGAGTATGGGGGGCTAAAGTCCACTAGAAAGGGAAAGAGGGGCTAAGAGTCTAGGAAAAAAGGCTAAGCTAAGGGTGCTTAAGCCCAATGCAATATTATATTAATATTCCTTAAATCCAAGTTATGGATATAAATATATCATAAGTTCTAAGGATGGGGAAACATGTCACCCAAGTGAGGACAAGTTGGAGACAAGGTAGTCCCCAACATGACTAGTGTCAAGTTGGGAACATGCATACTTAAAGTGGAATTTTAGTACCTTTTCCTATTATTCACCCATTATTCTATTCATTCTATCCTATCTTCTGTAAACACTCTTTAAGAACTATCAATACTGGCATTTGGGAAGGCAGGAAGTGCTTTCTAGGTAAAATTGAGCTGAAGAGGTGGGTTTTCAAGCCAATGTGCTACTGAAGAAGTAGGTTGCTAGGCTCACGTGTTATAGAAGAAGCGGTTTGTCAGGCCCGTGAGACTTCCCTCTAGGTGAGAGAACTATTGGGAATTGATTCCCAAGGTATCAAGCTACAACTACAGGGCTCTGAGACTTCATATTTAGCCTGTTACTGAAGCCCTGGAAGGGAAGTCGGGTAGCCAAAGGATTATTGAGAAGAGAAGGGGCACACTTCCTAGGGTGGGACAGGCATGTAGGGAAAAAGGGACTATAGGATGTCTGCTAGAGTTGGCACATGAGTCTAAGCATTAGGTGTGGCATAGGTCTTGATATTCTCTTTTCATTAATACACCTTTCTCTTAGGTGATGTGTCAGTCTTCCTAAGTTAGAATAGATTTCAACCTCTTCATTTTCTTGGTACCCCTTTCTTGTTGTTGACATGCACGGGTGTCAAACTTTTGTTTTTCTTAGTACCCCTTTATATTTGTTGACGTGTCACCCTTTTCTGTGTGTCATAGTTGTTGAACTTCTCTTTTCCTTAGTACCCATTTCCCATAGTTGATTTTTCACCCTTGCAGAGTTGGCATAGCTTTTGACCTCTTCATTTTCTTAGTACCCCTTTCTCCTTGTTGACATGGCATGATTGTCAAACTTTTTTTTTCTTGGAATCCCATTATCGTTGTTGATGTTTCACCATTTTTTGTGTGGCATAGGTTTTGAAGTTCTCGTTTCCTTAGTACCCCTTGCTCTTAAGTGAAGTGTCACCCTTGTTCTGTTTGCATAGCTTTCCACCTCATCTTTTTCTTAGTACCCCTTTCACCTGATTGATATAGCATGGGTGTCAAACTTTTTTTTTTACTACCCCTTTATCTTTGTTGATGTGTCGACCCTTTTCTGTGGAATAGGTCTTGAACTTATCTTTTTTGTAGTACCCCTTGCACTTAGGTGAAATTTCACCCTTGTTGAGTTAGCATATCTTTAGACATCTTCCTATTCTTAGTACCCATTTCTCCTTGTCGACATGGCATAGTTGTCAAACTTTTATTTTTCTTGGTACTCGTTTATCTTTATTGACATGTCATCTTGTTTTGTGCGGCATAGGCATTGAACTTATATTTTCCTTAGTACTACTTTCTCTTAGGTGATGTTTCACCCTTGTTGAGTTTTCATAGTTTTCGACCTCTTCGTTTTCTTCGTACCCCTTTCTCTTTGTTGACATGGCACATGTGTCAAACTTTTCTTTTACTTAGTACCCCTTTATCTTTTTTAGCGTGTCACTCTTTTTTGTGTGGCATAGGTGTTGAACTTCTCTTTTACTTAGTACCCTTTTCTCTTAGGTGACGTATCACCCTTACATAGTTGGCATAGATTTCAACATCTTCGTTTTCTTTGTACCCATTTTTCCTTGTTGACATGGAACAACTGTCAAACTTTTATTTTTCTTGGTGCCCCTTTGTCTTTGTTGATGTATCACCCTTTTTTGTGTGGCATAGGTGTTAAATTTTTCTTTTCCTTAGTACCTCTTTCTCTTAGGTGGTGTTTCACACTTGATGAGTTAGCATAGATTTTTAAAACTTCGTTTTCTTATTACCCCTTTCTCCTTGTTCACATGGCATGGGTGTCAAACTTTTTTTATTTAGAACCCCTTTATCTTTGTTGATGTGTCACCTTTTTTTGTATGACATATGTGTTGAACTCCTCTTTTTCTTACTAGCCCCTTCTCTTAGGTGATGTGTCACCCTTGCTGAGTTGTTATAGATTTCGACCTATGCACTTTCTTTGCACCCCCTTCTCCTTGTTGACATGGCACGTGTGGCAAACTTTTATTTTTCTTAATACCCCTTTATATTTGTTGAAGTGTCACCCTTTTTTGTGTGGCATGTGTTGAACTTCTCTTTTCCCTAGTACCCCTTGCTCTTAGGTGATATGTCACCCTTGCTAAGTTAGCATATCTTTCGAAGTCCTTGTTTTCTTCGTACCCCTTTCACCTTGTTGACATGGAACAAGTGTCAAACTTTTGTTTTTCTTATTTCTCGTTTATCTTTGTTGATGTGTCATCCTTTTTTGTGTGGCATAGGTGTTGAACTTGTCTTTTCCTTAGTACCCCTTTCTCTTAGGTGACATTTCACCCTTACTGAGCTGGCATAGCTTTCGACCACTTCATTTTCTTTGTACCCCTTTATCCTTGTTGACATCGCACGAATATTAAACTCTTCTTTTTCCAGGTACACCTTTATCTTTGTTGACATGACACCGATTTTTTGTGTGGCATAAGTGTTGAAATTATATTTTCTGTAGTAACCCTTGCTCTTAGGTTTCGTGTCACCCTTGATAAGTTAGCGTAAATTTTGACCTCTTCGTTTTCTTAGTGACCCTCTCTCCTTGTTGACATGGCACGAGTATCAAACTTTTGTTTTTGTTAGTATGCATTTATCTTTGCTAACATGTCACCCTATTTTGTGTGGAATAGGTGTTGATATTCCTTTTTCATTAGTACCCCTTGCTCTTAGGTGATGTTTCACTCTTCCTGAGTTAGCATAGATTTCAACCTCTTCATTTTCTTGGTACCCCTTTCTCATTGTTGACATGGCACGAGTCTCAAACTTTTGTTTTTCTTAGTACCACTTTATATTTGTTGACGTGTCACCCTTTTTATGTGTTAGAGTTGTTGAAATTCTCTTTTCCTTAGTACCCCTTTCCCATAGTTGATGTTTCACCGTTGCAGAGTTGGCGTAGTTTTCGACCTATTCATTTTCTTAGTACCCCTTTCTGCTTGTTGACATGGCATGACTGTCAAACTTTTGTATTTCTTAGCTCACGTGTCAGCCATGATTAGTTGGCATAGCTTTCAACCTCTTCATTTTCTCAGCACCCCTTTCTCCTTGTTGACATGCAAAGAGTGTCAAACTTTTATATTTTTTGGTACCCCTTTATCTTTGTTGACGTGTCACCCTTTTTTGCTTAGCATAGTTGTTGAAATTATCTTTTCCTTAGTACACCTTTCTCTTAGGTTATGTTTCATGCTTGTTGAGTTCGCATAGGTTTCGATCTCTTCATTTTATTAGTACTCCTTTCTCCTTGTTGACATGCTACGGGTGTAAAAAAATTATTTTTCTTGGTATCCCTTTATCTTTGTTGACGTGTCACCCTTTTTTGTGTGGCATAGGTGTTGAACTTCTCTTTTCCTTAGTACCTCGTTCTCTTAGGTGATGTGTCACCCTTGTTTGTTTGGCATAGATGTCCACCTCATCATTTTCTTAGTACCCCTTTCTCCTAGTTGATATAGCATGGGTGTCCCACATTTTTTTTCTTAATAACGCTTTATCTTTGTTGACGTGTCAACCTTTTTTGTGTAGAATAGGTGTTAAAATTCTCTTTACCATAGTACCCCTTGCAATTAGGTGACGTGTCACCCTTGCTGAGTTGGCATAGCTTTCGACCTTTTCATGTTCTTAGTACCCCTTTCTCCTTGTTGACATGGCACGGTTATCAAACTTTTATTTTTCTTGGGGCCCCTTTATCTTTGTTGATGTGTCACCCATTTTTGTGATGCATAGGCATTGAACTTATATTTTCCTTAGCACCACTTTCTCTTAGGTGATGTGTCACCCTTTCTGAGTTGGCATATCTTTTGACCTCTTCATTTTCTTAGAACCCCTTTCTCCTTGTTTACATGGCACGAGTGTCAAACATTTCCTTTTCTTAGTACCCCTTTATATTTGTTGACGTGTCACCCTTTTTTATGTGGAATAGATGTTGAACTTATCTTTTCCTTGGTACCCCTTACTCTTAGGTGACATGTCACCATTGCATAGTTGGCATAGATTTCAACATATTCATTTTTTTAGTACCCATTTTTCCTTGTTGACATGGCACGATTGTCAAGCTTTTATTTTTCTTGGTACCCCTTTATCTCTGTTGGCATGTTTACATTTTTTGTGTGGCATAGGTATTCAAATTCTCTTTTTTTACAACCCCTTTCTCTTAGGTGGTGTGTCACCCTTGTTGAGTTAGCATGTATTTTGACCTTTTTTTTTTCTTACTACCCCTTTCTCCTTGTTGACATGGCACGGGGATCAAACTTTTTTTTTTCTTAGTACCCCTTTATCTTTGTTGATGTGTCACCTTTTTTGGTGAGACATAGGTGTTGAACTCCTCTTTTCCTTAGTACCCCCTGCTCTTAGGTGGTGTGTCATCCTTGTTGAGTTGGCATAGATTTTGACACATGTGGCATGTCAACAAGGAGAAAGGGGTACGTGTCACCCTTTTTTGTGTGGCATAGGTGTTAAACTTCTCTTTTACCTAGTACCCCTTTCTCATAGGTGATGTGTCACCCTTGTTAAGTTGGCATAGCTTTCTACGTCCTTGTTTTCTTAGTACCCCTTTCTCCTTGTTCACATGGCACAGGTGTCAAACTTTTATTTTTCTTAGTACCCCTTTATCTTTGTTGACATGTACCCCTTTTTTGTGTGGCATAAGTGTCAAACTTCTCTCTCCTTAGTACCCCTTGATCTTAGGTGACGTTTCACCCTTACTAAGTTGGCATAGATTTATACCTCATTGTTTACTTACTACCCCTTTCGCCTTGTTGGCATAGCATGGGCATCAAACTTTTATTTTCTTAGTACCCCTTTATCTTTGTTGATCTGTCACCCTTTTTTATGTTGCATAATTGTTGAACTTCTCTTTTCCTTAGTAACCCCTTCTCTTAAGTGACATGTCACCCTTTCTCGGTCGGCATATATTTCGATCTCTTCGTTTTCTTAGTACCCTTTTCTCCTTGTTGACATTGCACGGGTGTCAAACTTTTATTTTTCTTAATACCCCTTTATATTTGTGGATGTGTCACCCTTTTTTGTGTGGCATAGGTGTTGAACTTCTCCTTTCCTTAGTACCCCTTGCTCTTAGGTGATGTATCACCCTTGTTGTGTTGGCATATCTTTTGACCTCTTCATTTTCTTAGTACCCCTTTCTCCATTTTGAGTCTTAACATGCCATGGGAGTCAAAATTTTATTTTTCTTAGTAACCCTTTATATTTGTTGACATGTTACTTTTTTCTGTGTTGCATAGGTATTGAAATTCTCTTTTCCTTAGTACCCCTTTCTCTTTGGTGATGTGTTTCCCTTCATTAGTTGGCACAACTTTCAACCTCTTAGTTTTCTTAGTACCCCTTTCTCCTTGTTGTCATGGCATGGGTGTCAAACTTTTATTTTTCTTAGTACCCCTTTATCTCTATTGTCGTGTCATCCTTTTTTGTGTGGCATAGTTGTTGAACTTCTCTTTTCCTTAGTACTCTTTCCTATTAGGTTACATGTCACCCTTGCTGAGTTGGCATAGAGTTCGACCTCTTCGTTCTCTTTGTACCCTTTTCTCCTTGTTGACATGGCACGGGTGTCAAACTTTTATTTTTCTTAGTACTCCTTCATCTTTGTGGATGTGTCACCCTTTTTTGTGTGGCATAAGTGTTTAACTTCTCTTTTCCTTGGTACCCCTTGATATGAGGTGACGTTTCACCCTTGTTGAGTTGTCATTGCATTGAACCTCTTCATTTTCTTAGTACCCCTTTCTCCTTATTGACATGGCACGAGTGTCAAACTTTTATTTTTCTTATCACCCCTTTATCTTTGTTGATGTGTCACCCTTTTTCGTGTGGCATAGGTGTCAAACTTCTCTTTTCCTTAGTACCCCTTGCTCTTAGTTGATGTGTCACCCTTGATGAGTTTCCATAGCTTTCGACCTCTTCGTTTTATTAGTACCCCTTTCTCCTTGGTTACATGGCAAGGGTGTCAAAATTTTGTTTCTCTTAGTACCCCTTTATCTTTGTTGATGTGTCACCCTTTTTGTGTGGCATAGGTGTTGAACTTCTATTTTCCTGAGTACCCTTTTATCTTAGGTAACATGTCACCCTTGTTGAGTTGGCGTAGCTTTCGAACTCTTTGTTTTATTAGTACACCCTTCTCCTTGTTGACATGGCATGTGTGTTAAACTCTTTTTTTTCTTGGTACCCCTTTATCTTTGTGATGTGCCACTAGAGATCTCCATTTTCTTTTACTCATGTGCAAAATCCTCTCAAGAAAATGGGGCCCCTTGTATTTTTCAAGTTTGATAAGCTCTGCTATTGGTTTCGTCATCTTGCTCTAAAACTCTCCCATCAAGCCTCGCCTTTCCTAAGTCCACATCCCTCAAATCGGAAGCACTAGAAAGTTTTCATGATTGTGTCTTTTTATATTTTTAACAAAGTTACCTTCAACTCCTTCGATGTACATCGGTCGAGTTCCTCCCAACTCCATGGATAAGCTTCAACAAGTTTTTTAATTTTACCTATGATTGGCCTATTTGTTGTCTAAGTTGCCTGCATCTCCTCCAAGGAAATCAAAGAGATTAGCGTCAAATCCTCTGATTGCATCGGAGGAGTTGTCTTCGTATTCTTGGATTGAATATGACATCTTTCATGCTAAGTCCTCTAATGCACATCAAAGGACTTCCCACGAAGTCCTTCGATGTGTAGCACAGGACTTATCTCGATCTTCACCGATTTAAAATATGACCTACCTACATTTAATACACAAATTACCCAAAGCTTAAAAATATGCTTTTGTTTCTCATGTTTCATTATTTCGTTAAACATCAAGAAGAAGGGGATTGTTCCCCAAGCAGAGCGCGTCAGGCCTTGATTTTCTCATCCTCAACCTATCACAATATTCCATGTGTCGACAGACTTTGAGGTAGTCACTTTTCCCTTATTTCTCTCTTCTTAGGGTTAGGGTTTTCCTGCCAAGGTTAGGTTTTACATTGGTTGTATTTTCTCACTAAGAAACCCTGGTACCTTCCATGACACCATGACATATTTCTTCACCTATTCTACAGTTATAATCGTACGTTGTATCACTGTCAAAACATCCATGACATTGTAGATCCCTCCAAGTCAAATCTATCTCCTAACTCTAGAAGTCACCAATGACTACCTCATGTCCTTACCCCTAAGCCAATACTTACAAATGTGGTTCCTTGTCAAAACATTGATGACCCTATCCTTGATTGAAAGTTTACTCGACAGAATATTTTGAATTCAAATTAAACCTTCCACTTCAGTGAAAATACATCGGCAAAGTTACTTATAACCTCCCTGATTAATTGCAGGAGAGTTGGGCCCAAATCTTCTGATCTTCATAAGCTTACAAGATTATTTCTTGTTAACCCCTCTGACACATCTGAGCAACTCATATTAACTCCTCCGATGTCGCAGAGTTAGTGTTAAATTCAATGATTCCTTAATTAGTGACTTTCCCGTGAAACTCCACCAATGGTATATCGAATGTTTTAAGGTTAACTTTGCCCATGGTTTTCAACACCTTTCAAACTAACTTGACCAATGGCTTCAAAACACTCGATATCAACTTCTACTATTTTCATCGGAGAAATTGACATTAACTGCTCCGATTTTGATTTATGAACAATTTCTAAGCCTTTTCTTCTCCAATTTCTACCCAACTGCCAACCATGCTTGCTATCATTTTATCGTCTTCAGATGATGACCCCCCACCAAGCATTAGCTCTAAGCCTTTTCTTCTCCAATTTCTACCTAACTGCCAACCATACTTGCTATCATTTTATCGTCTTCAGATGATCACCCCCCACCAAGCATCAGCTCAAGCAAGTCCTCTGGTATTTCAAGATTCTTAGTTAGAATTAATTTTTCATTAGTTGGGATTTTAATCTTCGCATTAATCCCACCTTTTCCTTGCAGGTTCAGACATGGCTCCCAAAAAAAGAAGTAAGCAAGACATCTATCAGTGAAGCCTCTAGTAGCGGTTGAAAAATTGAAGGCGAACTAGAGATGCTTGGAGCCACATACGATGACACCTCTGGACTCTTGGAAAAGGAGGGAGAGACACTCAAGTGGGGTGATGTGTATCATATGTTTAAAAAATCAAGTTTCCCCATTGAGGCCAAAGACCAAGATGAGTTAAAAATATTCAAGAATATAGGGAGATCTAGGATATTCAGAGTCACAACCCATGTTGTTGTCTTCCCTTGTGTTGATGCCATTAGATGGATCATTAAACATGTTGATATGGGAAATAGATTCATTCGCAACACCAGAGGAGAACATATAGCATCATTCATACTTGACGATCTAGCGAAAGGTTATCACCTTGACAAAGGAGAAAATAGGCTAGATGCTAGGATTCTGGATGGATTCCACCACACAACTAAAGAACTGCGTCGCATGGATTAATGTTGAACAACTTAAAATATCTTTGTTTTCTTAGTACCCACTTCTCCTTGTTGACATGGCATGGGTGTCAAACTTTTAACTTTTTTACAACCCATTAATATTGGCTGACATGTCACCCTGTTTTGCATGGTAGGTGTTGAACTTCTCTTTTCCCTAGTACCCCTTTCTCTTAGGTGATATCTCACCCTTTCTGAGTTGGCATAGCTTCTGACCTCTTCATTTCTTAGCACCCCTTTCTCCTTGTTGACATGGCACATGTGTCAAACTTTTATTTTTCTTAGTACCTCTTTATCTTTGTTGACGCGTCACCCTTTTTTGTATGGGATAGGTCTTGAACTTGTATTTTCCTTAGTACCCCTTGTTCTTTGGTGACATGTCAACCTTTCTAAGCTGTCATATATTTCAACCTCTTTGTTTTCATAGTACCTCTTTCTTTCTTTTGACATGGCACGAGTGTTAAGATTTTATTTTTCTTAGTACCCCTTTATCTTTGTTGATGTGTCACCATTTTTTTGTGGCATAGGTGTTGAAATTCTCTTTTCCTTAGTACCCCTTGTTGAGTTAGCATAGCTTTCATCCTCTTTATTTTCTCAGTACCCCTTTCTCCTTGTTGAGATGGCATGGGTGTCAAACTTTTAATTTTCTTAATACCCATTTATCTTTGTTGACGTGTCACCCTATTTTGTGTGGCATATGTGTTGGACTTATCTTTTCCTTAGTACCCCTTGCTCTTAGGCGACGTGTCACACTTTCTAAGTTGGAATAGATTTCGACTTCTTCATTTTCTTAGTACCTCTTTCTCCTTGTTAACATGGCACAAGTGTCAAACATTTATTTTTATTAGTACCCATTTATCTGTGTTGACGTCTCACCCTTTTTGGTGTGGCATATGGGTTGAACTTATAATTTCCTTATTACCCCTTGCTCTTACACGACGTGTCACCCTTGTTGAGTGTGCATAACTTTCAACCTCTTTATTTTCTTAGTACCTCTTTCACCCTGTTAACATGGAACAAGTGGCAAGCTTTTATTTTTCTTAGTACCCCTTTATCGTTTTTGGCATGTCACCCTTTTTTGTGTAGAATATGTGTTGAACTTCTCTTTTCCTTACTACCCCTTGCTCTTAGGTGGAATTTCAACCTTGTTGAGTTCGCATAGCTTTCATCCTCTTCATTTTCTTAATACCTCTTTATCTTGTCATCGTGTTTTTGGTTGTATAGTTGTTGAACTTCTCTTTTCTTTAGTACCCCTTTCTCTTAGGTGACGTGTCACACTTTCTGAGTTGGCATAGCTTTCGACCTCTTCTTTTCTTAGCACCCATTTCTCCTTGTTGACATGGCATGGGTGTCAAACTTTAATTTTTCTTAGTACCTCTTTATGTTTTTTGACGTGTCACCATTTTTTTGTGTGGCATAGGTGTTGAGCTTCTATTTTCCTTAGAACCCCTTTCTCTTTTGTGATATGTCACCCTTGCTAAGTTGGCGTAGCTTTTGACCTCTTTGTATTCTTAGTACACCTTTCTCCTTCTTGACATGGCATGCATGTCAAACTTTTATTTTTCTTAGTACCCCTTTATCTTTGTAGACGCGTCACCCTTTTTTGTGTGGCATGGGTGTTGAAATTTTCTTTTCCTTAGTACACTTTTCTCTTATGTGACATGTCACCCTTCTTGAGATGGCATAGATTTCGAACTCTTCATTTTCCTAGTACCCCTTTCTCTTTTTTGACATGGTACATGTGTCAAACTTTTATGTTTCTTACTACCCATTTATCTTTTTTTATGTTTCGGCCTTTTTTGTGTGGCATAGTTGTTGAACTACTCTTTTCCTTAGTACCCCTTTCTCCCTTTTCTTATTACCTCTTTCTCCCTTTTGACATGGCACGGGTGTCAAGCTTTTATTTTTCTCAGTACTCGTTTATCTTTGTTGACGTGTCACCCTTTTTTTGTGTCGTAAGTGTTGAACTTATCTTTTCCTTACTATGCCTTACTCTTAGGTGAAGTGACAGCCTCACTGAGTTGGCATAGATTTCATACTCTTCATTTTCTTAGTACCCCTTTCTCCTTATTGACATTGCATAGGTGTTAAACTTTTAATTTTATTAGTACCCGTTTATCTTTGATGACATGTCACCATGTTTTTTGTCGAATAGGTGTTAAACTTCTCGTTTCCTTAGTACCTATTTCTCTTAGGTGAGGTGTCACAGTCTCTGAGATGGCATAGCTTTCGACCTCTTTGTTTTGTTAGTACCCCTTTCTCCTTGTTAACATGGCACATGTGTCAAACTTTTATTTTTCTTCGTACCCATTTATCTTTATGGACATGTCACTCTTTTTTGTGTGGCATAGGTGTTGAGATTATATTTTCCTTAGTACCCCTTACTCTTAGGTGGTGTGTCACCCTTGATTAGTTTGCATAGCTTTCTACATCTTTGTTTTCTTAGAACCCCTTTCTCCTTATCGGCATGGCACAAGTGTTACACTTTTATTTTTCTTAGTGCCCCTTTATATTTGTTGATGTGTCAGCCTTTTTTGTCTAGCATATGTGTTGAAATTCTCTTTTCCTTAGTACCCCTTGATATTAGGTGACGTGTCAACCATGCTAAGTTTGCATAGCTTTCGACGTCTTCATTTTCTTATTACTCCTTTCTACATGTTGGCAAGGCATCGTTGTCAAACTTTTATTTCTCTTAGTACCCCTTTATCTTTGTTGAGGTGTCACCCTTTTTTTTGTGGCAAAGGTGTTCAACTTCTCTTTCACTTAGTACCCCTTTCTCTTAGCTAATTTGTCACACTTGTTGAGTTGGCATAGATTTTAGCCTCTTCATTTTCTTAGTATCACTTTCTCCTTGTTGACATGGCATGGGTGTCAAACTTTTATTTTTTTAGTACCCCTTTATCTTTGTTGACAGGTCATCCTTTTTCGTGTGGCATAGGTTTTGAAATTCTATTTTCCTTAATACCTCTTTCTATTAGGTGATATGTCACCCATGTTGAGTTGGCATTGCTTTTGACCTCTTCATTTTCTTAGCACCCCTTTCTCCCTGTTGATATGCCATGGGTGTCAAACTTTTTTTTTTTAGTTCCCCTTTATCTTTGTTGACATGTCACCCTTTTTCTTGTGGCATAGGTGTTGAAATTATTTTTTCCTTAGAACCCCTTACTCTTAGGTGACATGTCACCCTTGCTGAGTTGGGATAGATTTCAACCTCTTCGTTTTCTTACTACCCCTTTCTCGTTGTTGACATGACACGGGTGTCAAACTTTTATTTTTCTTAGTAACCCTTTATCTTTGTTCATGTGTCACCCTTTTTCACGTGGGATAGGTATTGAAATTTTTTTTTCCTCAGTACCCCCTGCTCTTAGTTCACGTGTCACTCGTGTTGATTTGACATAGCATTGGACTTCTTCATTTTATTAGTACCCCTATCTCTTTGTTGACATGGCAAGGGTGTCAAACTATTTTTTTCTTTTTATCCCTTTATCTTTGTTGATGTGTCACCCTTTTTCATGTGGAATAGGTGTTGAAATTCTCTTTTCCTTAGTACCCCTTGCTCTTAGGTGACATGTCACCATTGCTAAGTTCGCATAAATTTTAACCTCTTCCTTTTCTTACCACCCCTTTCTTCTTGTTCAAATGGCTCAAGAGTCAAACTTCTATTTTTGTTAGTACCCCTTTATCTTCATTTACATGTCATCCTTGTTCATGTGGCATAGGTGTTGAACTTCTCTTTTCCTTAGTACCCCTTGCTCTTAGGTGATGTGTCACCCTTCTTGAGTTGGCATAACTTCCGACCTCTTCCTTTTCTTTGTACCCCTTTCTCCTTGTTCACATGGCATGGGTGTCAAACTTTTATTTTTCTTAGTACCCCTTTATCTTTGTTGACGTGTCCCCATTTTCCATGTGGCATAGGTGTTGAACTTCACTTTTCCTGAGTACCCCTTTATGTTAGGTGATTTGTCACCCTTGTTGAGTTGGCATAACATTTGACCTCTTCATTTTCTTAGTACCCCTTTCTCATTGTTTACATGGTACGGGTGTCAAACTTTAGTTTTTTATAGTACCAATTTATCTTTGTTGATGTTCACCATTTTTCTTGTGGCATAGGTGTTGTAATTTTCCTTTCCTTACTACCCCTTGCTTGTAGGTGACATGTCAAACTTGTTGAGTTGGAATATATTTGACATGGCACAGGTGTCAAACTTTTAATTTTCTTAGTACCCCTTTATCTTTGTTCATGTGTCACCTTTTTTTTTTCTAGCACGCATTTTTAAGTTCTTGTTTCCTTAGTACCCCTTGCTCTTAGATGTCATGACACCCTTCCTTAGTTGGCATAGCTTTCAAACTCTTCAATTTCTTGGTACCTGTTTCTCCTTGTTGACATGGCACCGGTGTCAAACCTTTGTGTTTCTTAGTACCCCTTTATTTTTTTGGATGTGTAACCCTTTTTTGTGGCATAGGTGTTGAACTTCTCTTTTCATTAGTACCCCTTGATATTAGATTTCATGTTACCCTTGCTGAGTTAGCATAGATTTCGACCTCTTTATTTTCTTAATAACCCTTTCTCCTTGTTGACATGGCATGGGTAGAAAACTTTTATTTTTCTTAGCACCCCTTTATATTTGTTGACGTGTCACCATTTTTCATGTGGCATAGGTGTTGAAATTATATTTTCCTTATTAACCCTTTCTCTTAGGAGATGTGTCACCCTTGTTGAGATGGCATAGCATTCGACCTCTTCATTTTCTTAGTGTGAAATTCTCATTATCGACATGGCATGAGTATCCAAATTTTATTTTTCTTAGTACCCGTTTATCTTTATTCACATGTCAACCTTTTTCGTGTGGAATAGGTGTTGAACATCTCATTTCCTCAATAACCCTTACTCTTAGGTGATGTGTAACCCTTGCTGAGTTGGCATGGATTTCACCCTATTTTGTTTCTTAGTACTCCTTTCTCCTTGATGAGATGGCACGAGTGTCAAACTTTTATTTTTCTTAGTACCCCTTTATATTTATTGGCATGCCACCCTTTTTCGTGTTGCATAGGTATTGAAATTATCTTTTCCTTAGTACCCCTTGCTCTTAAATGATGTGTCACCCTTTCTACATTGGCATAACATTCGACCTATTTGTTTTCTTAGTATCTCTTTCTCCTTGTGTCATCCTTTCTTTAGTACTCCTTTCTCATCGTTGACATGGCACGAGTGTCAAACTTTTTTTTTTCTTATTACCCATTTATCTTTGGTGTGTATCACCCTTTTTCGTGTGCATAGTTGTTGAACTTCTCCTTTCCTTAGTACCCTTTCCTCTTATGTGACATGTCACCCTTCATGAATTGGCATAGATTTCGACCTATTCATTTTCTTAGTACCCCTTTCTCCTTGTTGACATGGCACACATGTCGAACTTTCATTTTTCTTAGTACCCCTTTATCATTGTTGATGTGTCACCCTTTTTTGTGTGGCATAGGTGTTTAACTTCTCTTTTTCTTAGTAGCCCTTGCTCTTAGGTGACGTGTCACCCTTGCCAAGTTGGCCTAGCTTTTGACCTCTTTGTTTTCTTAGCACCTCTTTCTCCTTGTTGACATGGAATGATAGTCAAACTTTTATTTTTCTTAGTACTCAAGTCTTTGTTGACGTGCCATGTTTTTTCGTGTGGCATAGGTGTTGAACTTCTCTTTTCCTTAGTACCCCTTTCTCTTAGGTGATGTGTCACCGTTGCTGAGTTGGCATAGCTTTCGACCTCTTTGTTTTCTTAGTAACCCTTTTTCCCTTGTTGACATGGCATGGGTGTCAACATTTTATTTTTCTTAGTACTTGTGATACCCCCGGGTTGAACCCCAGTTGTAAATGCACATGTTTATAAGTTGGTGAATGAGTATATTATAGGCCAAAGTACCTATGTGATTATTAGAACAGAGAGCCTGAATGCTAAAAGGTCAGTGACCCTATTATTGTAACATGTAATAATTCATACTATTAATGAAAACACATTACTTCTATAGACCAACAAGACAAAAAGAGTATGGGGGACTAAACTCCACTAGAAAGGGAAAGAGGGGATAAGAGTCTAGGAAAAAAGGCTAAGCTAAGGGTGTTTAAGCCCAATGGAATATGGTGCAGACCCCCAAACCCTCGGGTCAAGGTCCACTCACAGGATCGTTCAAATCTCCTTGAGCTGAAGTAGCTCTTTCGGATCCCTATCGGAACCTCCAACTAATCGATCCACGGGTCCTTATGAATTGAGCCTACATGAACAAACACCAGGTGTTAACCCAAATCTCCTTGATCACAAGAAATTCACGCCCCTCCTAATTCAGGACTTTCAGGTTTCGCAATATCGCGCTTTCCATTGTCGAGTTTCCGGCTCCTAGACCCGCCGAAACCCGAAATGTCGATTTACCGAAATGTATTCAGCAAAGTTGGATTCTCACAGAACTCTTTGCCTATTTGAAGTTTCTGAATTTGCGGCTTCGTGAATCCTGATGCAAGGTTTTCGGCTCTCCAACCTGCAAAACCCCAAAACAGTCAACCAAGTTTGACTCCGTCTGTTGACGAGGACATGCCACCTGTCCACTCAACCACTTTCTATCTCTGACGTGGACTCCTGCCACTTGTCACTCTTCCCGGC
>ML786622.1:403657-419173 GCA_009831015.1 Picea engelmannii
CATTTCTTGGCTCCCTTGTACGAGTTGATATTATGCACACACCCCCCCACCCCATGTATGACTGATAAGGAAATAACAGTCATAAGGAGAATAAGGGTCTATTGTCTCATGGAACATGGCACTTATATCAGGGCATTTGGAGCTATGAATCCCTCTCATCTGCTTCCTCAATTCGTACTAGACAATTTAGTGATCAGGGAAGTAGTGTATCAAACTGTAATCCATGGAGTAGGAGGAATATTGTACCGAGGTAAGAAACTGATATGGCCACCACTACCCTTGTATGTAAGCATCGACTTCTTCAAGAACACTAGGAAAGAATTATGAGAGGTAAGAATTATGTTGACTTTCCATTTTGGAGAAGAGTGTTTCCAAAGGCATGACCCCAAGAATGTTGTAAAAGACCACTTCAACAAAATAGGGCTCCCTGGGAATACACAACACAAAATTGGGATGAAGAAGAAGTGCATCCAATGCAAGAATGTTGTAAAAGACCACTTCAACAAAATAGGGCTCCCCTAGGAATACACAACACAAAATTGGGATGAAGAAGAAGTGCATCGCAATGCACAAACATATGATGACATTATATTCCAGAGGTGGGGTCAACCTGTAGGCTTGACTTCATGTCGTCGTCCACTGGGTATCGACTCATGTCATTGGGAAACTGATCTTGTTGGATAAAAGATGACTTACATTACAATGGAGGAGGGGTTCGCCTATAAAGACTCGCGTTTAACCCCCTCCTTTCTATTTTGATTCAAATTTTATAATAAATTTTGAAGCATATCACTGACTCCAAATTTATCTAAGAGATGTTATCAAGTTTACATTTTCAAAGACCATATCAACATTACTTGGTCGACTTTCCATCGTTGTGGTTGGCTTAGTATCTTGATCAAGTCTCCATTTTTGTCGACGACCAACCAAAGCTCTTTGTGGATCGATTTTTCTGCAACTGGTTATTGTCTTGTTGGCATATGTTCCAGTCAAAGTTTCAAAATACAACTCATAAAATTAAAATTAAAGGAGCCTTCGTGCAGCTCTTTTTGAACTCATGACAATGGCATTTTTCTTCGACTAAATCCAACAATGAGTTAGTCGATTGTCGTATCCATTCTTTTGTCTTCCAATATTGTGAGGAACTATGTAAAGGGAATTTTCCAATGGACCACGATCCACCAGTGCACCATGGTCTTATGGTCTTATAGGGAATTTTCCATAGTTTTGAGTGTAGTTGACCAACGACCCTAAGTCGCATCCATGAATCAATCTTTATATTTTTACGTCATCGACTAGTTTAATGTCGACGACTACAATTCTCCTAAATAAAATTTCAGCCAAGTCGATGGTCGAATTATTTTCTATGGTGAATGATGTGAATATTTATGTCGACTACAGCATGGTGAATGATGTGAATTTTTATGTCGACTACAACAAACATCTCAGTCGATTGTGATGCAATCGAATGATTTTGGTTGGTCGACACCCTAGGGTTGCACCACCACTGCGCAATTTTGAAAGCTCAATGCAGAGAACAAAACTTGCACATTATATTAGGCCACCACAACACTCAAAAAACAAAAGCTCGTATTCATATGGCATGTTGCAAGAATATATCCGTCGACACCAGTAGGGACAATTTCTTAATGTTCGCATCTCAATGGCAAATCGTGAGGCAAGCATCAAATGTGAGACTGCGAGGTAGAATCATTGTTGTTGAATTTATTTGACTCTTATATCTGCTATTGCATGGGTCTTGGTCAAGTATTCCCCAACTCGTTTGACAAGCTTGTTCGCTCCTTGAGATTTACGAAGATAGACTCCATTTCTTATTGTTTGGTTGGTTTCTTGTCAGCCACGTCGACCAGGGGCATTCACTAGCTGACCTGGGTGTGTAGTCGATAGTTGCAACTTGCATTGTCGAGAGCATCAACCAAAGATCATCCACCAGCATCCATGTGCCAAATTCCTCCATCACTGTCAACTGCATGCCACAATTTCTTCTACATCGATACACATTGCTCCATGAGTTGTTTTTCCTATGTCATTATTTTGTTTTTCGACCCGACTGGTTATTGACATCACACCTCTTTTGTGCAACCATTTCATTATGCCGAAAGGCGTACACCTATTGACAATGGGCAGATTTTTAGGCCGAAAGACATACACCTATTGACAATGGGCAGATTTAATAAGGGTTTAGTGCTTAATAAGTTTTCTATGGACAGGATTAAATATGGCTAGAATATTCTTAGTAGTCACACAAAATAAATGGCTGTGATTTCAATCATTAACTTCCTAGCTATTATAAAGACATCTGTTTATGTGTTTACTTTTTTACATTTACCTAATCATATTTAAAAATTACTTTGATAGTTAACTAATTGCCACGTAAGTGATTAACATAAATTAAAATATTAACACCAGATAAATGAAGCTCAACCGTTTATTTGTTAATCAATAATAAAATTTAATATATTCTTTTCAGGATTCTTTTCATCTTATCAGCCTTTCTGCGTTGATCAGCCACAATTATGTGGCTGTGCTAGTGTATGGAAGCACACAATTCTCGGAGGAGTTTGGTCGGGTCAGATTTGATTCATGTAGTTGGCATAGTTGACTTTCTACCCGGGCGTAGGGATTGGTCGATCACTTGTTCAACCAGGAAGTCAATGCCAAGACATCCCCACGTAGTCCAGTGGTTGTATGGTCTACTTTTCATGGGCAGATGTCAACGGGAAAGGCCTCCTTCGATTCTTTGGATGTTTTTCAGGTCTTCTCAGGCAACAAGAATCTTTACGAATCTTTTGGGGACGAAAAAGCTGCAAGTTTGGTTCAAATGCTTCTTTGTGTGCAGTCAATTTACATGCACGGGTGAGGGAGTCGACCAGGACTCAACCAAGACCTCAATTTCTACCTCGACCGCGACCCGGAACTCAAACAAATCTCAACCTCAACCAACTTTGACTGTACCAAGAAGATCAAGCATAGTGTCCAGGGGATCTGCAAGCGATCCGTCTTCTTAATGTGGTCGTGAGGTATCTTAGTCACCATGGAATCTACCTTGATTTAGACATAACCAATGTCCCTCTCTTAATTTAAATGCAAGTATTCGCTAGAAGGAAGGCTAGCGCAACTCCTCCATCGACTGGTTCATATATTCAACGAACTCCATTGCACTTCGGTTATCATCATCACTTCATTTCTCTTAAGCAGCATCATCACCAACAATCAACAATGTTCCACGAGAGTTTTTCTAGAGCATCTTCAATATAAAGCACGCTTATGAGAAGCATCCTCGAACAAAAAATAAAAGAAAATATCTTTCACACAGCATCAACTTTGTGGGAGTGGTGATCGACAAGCATCCACCATCATTTACGAGCAGTAACCAACGAGCATCACCATCATCCATGAGCAACAATCGATATTTCTCCATCTTTTTCACGATCAGGTTCGGACCACCCCCCATCCGCTGCTCCTGTCACCCAGCTTGATGAAGGAGGAAACAACGCCAATGTTGTAATCTTCCAGATTACACACATTCAAGGAAGAGACTACATTGAGTGAGTGAGTTCCAAATGAGCTCTAGCTTCCTGTATTCGTACTTCTCCTTCTTAGTTTTTTGGGCTGATTTCTCTTTCTGGGGGATAAAAACTCAATATTAATTATTCTCTTTAGTCGACTTGTCTTCTAGGGTTATGTCGAAGGCTTTAGGGTTTCTCTTGCTTCCCAGAATATTCTAGAGTTGTCAAAGGTTACAAGTGGAGGTTAATACTTCCCACATCTACCATAATATCAACACTCCCTCCTAGCTAGGGAGGTATAGAAGACAATGGTCTTGAGCACAAACATGTCATTCAACCGATAGCATCAACATAGCCAAATGGTCGCTCCTTCAGATTTACGAAGATGGACTCCATTTCTTATTGTTTCGTTGGTTTCTTGTCAGCCACGTCAACTAGGGGCATTCACTAGTTGACCATGTTGACCAACATTTATATCTCTTATTCGGCTCTCATTCCAAGTCAACCTGGGTGTGTATTCGATAGTTCCAACTTGCATTGTCGAGAGCAACAACCAAAGATCATCCACCAGCATCCATGAGCCAAATTCCTCCATCACTGTCAACTACATGCCACAATTTCTTCTGCATCGATACGCATTGCTCCATGAATTGTTTGTCCTATGTCATTTTTTTTGTTTTTCGACCCGACTAGTGATTGACAACACACCTCTTTCATGCAACCATTTCATGTATGGAAGCAAACAATTCTTGAAGGAATTTGGTCGGGTAGGATTTGATTCATGTAGTTGGCATGGTTGACTTTCTACCGGGAGGTAGGGATTGGTCGATCACTTGTTCAACCAAGAAGTCAACGCCAAGACATCCCCACGTAGTCGAGTGGTTGTGTGGTCTACTTTTCATGGGTAGATGTCAACGGGAAAGGCCTCCTTCGATTCTTTGGATGTTTTTCTAGAGTAGGTCTTTTAAGGCAACAAGAATCTTTACGAATTTTTAAAGACGAAAAAGCTACAAGTTTGGTTCAAATGCTTCTTTGTGTGCAGTCGACTTACATGCACGGGTGAGGGAGTTGACCAGGACTCAACCAAGACCTCAATTTCTACCTCGACCGCGACCCGGAACTCAAACAAATATCAACCTCGACCAACTTTGACTGTACCGAGAAGATCAAGCATAGTGTCCACAGCCCCGCAAGCGATCTATCTCATTAATGTGGTTGTGAGGTATCTTAGTCACCATGGAATCCACCTTGATTTAGACATAACCAATGTCCCTCTCTTAATTTAAATGCAAGTATTTGGTAGAAGGAGGGCTAGCGCAACTCCTCCATCGACTGGTTCATATATTCGACGAACTCCATTGCACTTCGGTTATCATCATCATTTCATTTCTCTTAAGCAACATCATCACCAACAATCAACAATGTTCCATGAGAGTTTTTCTAGAGCATCTTCAATATAAAGCATGCTTATGAGAAGCATCCTCGAACAAAAAATAAAAGAAAATATCTTTCACACAAAATTGTGCGGAATTCGACGGAGTTTACGAGCTATGGAGGGTTTCCTAACCATTTTACCCCTTGCAGCTCGCCCACAAACTTAATAACCATATTTTTTTCATATAAAAAGAGGTCTTGGGGATTCATTTATGAACATGAGCAAGAGAATAAGAAAACACAGCCAAAATCCCTTCCCTTTCTTAACCCAAGATTTGCATCTCGTTCTGAGTTTTATCCTCAGCCTTCCCCTCCAACCTTTCTCCTTATGCAACCCTTCCTCCTTCTCTTGGTGATATGTTGGTTGCGAGAAGATAATGTGGGATTGATGCACTTGGAGCCATAAGAGAGGATCTCGGACTTGGTTCGTGGAGTGGTTTCCAGCAAAGGTTGTAATCCTTTTTATCTTGAGATTGAATAAAAGAGTTTATCCTTGTCCCAAAATGATCCAGGGGATCAAATTTTTCTCAAAAATGCTCGGAATCGCTTCAACACGAAAACATGTGTAGGTCTCATCATCACGAACCCAACGCAACTTGAATGGGCTCAAACAGACATCGTATGAGAAAGATATCGCATTCGGTTCATTTTGCCAAACAGACAAAAATTTGCTGACTGTACAATTCGTACAGTGCTGACGTGGAATCTGACCATACAGTACGTACGACCGTACAATGATGACGTGGCAGGATACGAACCCACACGTGGCAAGTGACGTGGCAAAGTGTTGAGTTGGCATGGGTTGATGTGGCAAGGTCATACAGGCTTGATGGCAGACAAGTGGACGAATCTGGTTGTGACAAGTGTCATTTTATTGGGAAAATGTTATAGTGCCATGTGGCCCAGTTGTGGGATGCCACGTGGCACCCCTCCAATGGTTGGCATGTGACAAAATTTATATGACTCCACAGGAGTCGAACTCGCAACCTGTGGGCGGGGGAATGACTTGGCAGGGTCGGGCTACCAGCCAACCCACATCGTATTGCTTACCCATATATATGTTCATATTTATTTAAATTAGATTTAATGTATGTGTGGCGGAGGAAAAGGATCGGGGTTTAGCCCCAGCCCGTGGTTCGTTATGTGCATACAACCATGTCATATGACCACACGTTATAAACGATGATGCAGAACACTCCAATCACTACACCACTACATATGACCCTTTCCATTAAAATTTGGTGCGCGCAAATTTTTCCACTAGTGTTTAGCCTGACAAGTGCAGAGCCGTGGCAACATGGGCACACCCACATGACTGTTGGCGAAATTTTGGGCATAGTTAAGCCATGAAGGCCGGATTAGGCACTAGGACTTGGCCACATGCCCCCCCATGCGACCTACAACTCCGCCCAAAGGGGCGTTAAACTTGCTAATTGTTCGACAGAATCCCTGATTTTGCGGGATGCGTGTGTGCTGCGTTTTAGGCCTAGTAACGTTGCGGGAGCCAGGTTGGTCATTCACAGGTGCGTTTTGGCAAGCAGGTACAACAAGCTTGAAGGGGAAAACTTCCAAGAGGTGTAACTTCTTCATTTTCTGGTCAAACCAGGTGTCGAAAAAGCCCAGCTAGGGGTTTTTGGACGTTCTGAAGCCATCAGAGCCATCTGTTTTGTATTCTAAGCATTGTAAGAGCAATTTTTAAGCATAATGAAAATGATCCAAGGGAAGTTGGACCAGGAGATGTAGCCCAAGAGAGGGGTGAAATCCTTTATCATTTCTTGTGTTATGTGTTCATTATTGATGGTTTTTATATGTCTAATATGTTTCTCATGATTAAGTAAAAACTCTTAAATTGATGTGTTAGTAACTTGATCCAATTACCCAAACACATACCATTTTACACTTGCAATTTAAAGAGACAAGTCTTCTTCATTTTAAAGATCTATTGGAAACAAAACCATTCCATTTTCAAATCACAAAACCCTATGCTTATATGCTTTTGTTAATTTGAGCATTTATATCTATGTTTATACTTTTAAAGTGATCTTTGGAGATTGTATGTGTTGTTGCATTGTATTCATAACCCCTTCTAGGTTAGCTTTGGGAGGAGATCCGTGATCTAGGAGGCGGTAACAAGCGAAAGAGGTATACACCAACCGCAAGGATTGAAGGTGCACTCATTAACACTCTCTTTCCTTTTTCTCTCATCACTTAGTTTAGATGGTTTTGGGGTAGATTAAGGGTAGATCAGTCTTTAAAGGGAGTTATCGCTCAGCCTATACCTTAGACCCAGTTTAGGGGGATTTTCCCCGTAACATCAAGGTCATTCTTTTGTTGATGTTGTTGCCTTCAAACATTCGGGTTAAGGAATCCATCATTTATTTTGGAGTGGATAATGAAGATATGTGATGAATAATATGGTCCTTAATGGAGTCTGCAATAATCCTCTTTGCTTTGACCATATCCTTCTTGTGCTTTTATTTAGCCTCATCTCCCTCTAGTTATGAAACCTCTTCTCTAGTGAATTTCTCTAGATCAAGTTCTTCTAGGAGGAGGGATACTCTGTACCTCCAGGATCTGAAGTTGTCAGCTCCCTCCAGCTTCTCATCAATCTTGGTTCTGGTAGTCATCCTGCCCCTAAATCACAAATTTTGGATTCTGAAGATCTGATCTAGGGAAAAGATGCAGTTTGCATATCTAGAAAACAATTTGCATAGGCTTGAATAGAAGACAATTTGCATATCTGATACCATCTAGATATGGATCCTTTTGTTTTCTAGAGCAGTTTCTAACAACACTCTAAGGTAATTAGATTAAAGTTAATGGCATTTGTCATGCATTGAAAACACCTCTGACTATCTAATATATCTATGCACATTGAGTAATCAAAAATTGCATGAGAGATATACATCGGGTCTGCGAAGAGAGCCTCCTCGGTGTCACGTCTATCACTCAATAAAACAAATGATAGGAGGGGCATGCCTGTGTGTCATGAGGAAAAAATGGTCTGAAAAGAGGGTCGCATATTTGTGACAAATGATAGGAGGGGCATGCCTGTGTGTCATGAGGAAAAAATGGTCTGAAAAGAGGGTCGCATATTTGTGCTCGGAGGAATGAATGCTACACGGTCTGGGTGGGAGGAATGCTACGCGGCATGAGGAAAAAAGGAACGCATCATAGAGTTTAGAGGTAGGTTAGACTTAGGTTTTTAATTTTTTTTAATTCTTTACACCTAAAAAAAAGGAACCTCGTCGATTTCCAACGAATGTGAATGAATTTACAGTGGTTTTAATGATGATTTTTCTTGTATTCGAGTTCGTCCCAAGGTCCGCCTTTAAGTTCGGTGAACCTAAACGAATTTATTCGAAATAGTTTGAGGTTCAACGAATTTTGAACTTGAAGCTTGAAATTCACCAAACCAGATGACTTAGCTTGTAGCAAAGAATTGATCACCTACAAAACTCCCAGAATGGTATCCTAGTGGAGGTATCATTATGTTGGGCACTTAAAGTTATATATAAAGAAGCAAGTTGTCATCTCCAGGTGGTTTTCATATGGCTCGATTTCCTTTTAATCTTTTACAAAAGGGATGCAAATTCCTAAAGGATACATGACTATCCATGGAGGATACTGAAATCTAGTTGCAAAAAAGGTGGGTGCTAATTCTGGAGGTTTTAAAGGGACTAATAGCTGTAAAAGAGGCATCTGATACCTATTATGTATTCAGCCTATAGTTGTGGAATAGTGCATTGTCTCTCAAGTCACCTTCAACACTTGATCACCATTTTATGAAGTCGATACAGTATATATGAAGTTCTAAGGGATAATACATGATAGTAAGGACTCGCATCTTTATCTTTTCAGATCCAAAGCTACAAAGGAAGTTGAGCCTGTTTCATGGTAGTCTCGATCCTTGGATTGCAAAAGTTTTTTCTCCTGTGACCAAGCATCCATCTGCTCAGATAACAAATAGCAACTTTCATAAACATAATTAGAGCATGGAGAGTTTTCAAGGTTATGTTCTGATGGTGTTAACTGGAGAAAGCATCGGTTATCACAAGATTTATGGTCACAATAATAATCTTGGCAATGTTACTAAGATTTACTAGATCAACAGGTTTTGAAAAGAAGTTAAAAGTCGCTGCTATAGGAGCAGTAAAAAGAAAAGAAGAGATTTGAGAGGCGTTTCATGACGGAAGAGCTGCTCTTATGTGGCCGATTGGTCGGAAAGGCTGCTTCCAGGAGATATAGAGGTCACGGAACCCTTTTACGTAATCAAAAGAAAAGTGAGATCAAGAAGGGTGTTGTGATAAGCCTGTAAGTGCATTGTTTGTAGATCTGTTTTAGCAGCCAGCAGCCATATCACCTATCATGGAAGGCATTAGAGACTCATGGTGAAATAAGTGAAGGTTTATAAATGTCATTCATGACATCATCATATTTTTTATTTAGTTCATCCGATATCAAGGAGCACAAACACACTCCAAAGTATGCAATGGTTGTGATCATCCTGTAGCAGCATCATGAAAACAATGTTAGTACAAGGTCAATTTCTAAGCAAAATCTAAGAAGCTTTGCATGAGAAGATTTGGAAAATTATGTGCATTTAGAGGATCTTGTACCAGTAAATCGAAAACTAAGGTCAAGCAGAATATAATCAGCTTCAGGATCTACAGGAAGAACGAGATACATATCAGCATCTTGTGGAGGATAAAATCAACAGTAAGATGGTTCGGTTACACTCAGAATATACAGCAATGAATATGTGGATTGGAGATCAACTTGTTTTGACATTTGATGTTGCGGCAGTATAAAAGAAATTAATGGACTTAAGGATGAGCAGGTTGATTGTCGTTGTTATGAGGATAAGATTAAAAATTGCGGCGTTGTTGTTATATTGTAGAGATATTTGGTCACAAAAGCTGCCCCTCCTAAAAGTTGGCGTCTCCCAGATTGCAAGTGTTGTTGGTCATCTCTTTCTTCAACACTCTAACATATGTGCTCACTCTCAAAGAAAACGCCTATGCCATAAGCGCCCACGAGCTAAGTATTTGGAGGAATGAACTTGCATTCATAGGGCATTTTTCGATAGAGAAAAGGCCGAGGATATGCTTCTTGTTCTGAGACCAGGTCTGATCATGTTTTGTTGACCTCCTGATATACCAAAAGGGAGAAACGGTGTATATGAGGAATAGTGCCCAGGATTCACTCCATGGCAAAGAAGACATGGTCATTGCCTAACATGTGGAACACCTTAGCTAAAAATAAGAAGGCTCATGGCGTGATGGAAGGATGATGACTTGATTTGAGAAGCGTTTTCTTTATTTATGGGTATGAATGATTGTTTTAAGGACTAGCACAGCCGTGAGTACTCACGGCTGGTGAACGCCGAAAGGCTTACTGCTGGCTTGTTCATCGAAGGAATGACGGCTGGCTTGTTCATCGAAGGAATGACGGCTGGCTTAACCGAACGGACGGTAGCATTTCACATCCACGTCTACACAAATGAAACAGTAGCAGTTAACATCCACGGGGCCATACGCATCTGTCCAGCTTCTTAATCGGGCCATACTCATCCATTCAGCTTCTTAATCAGTGTTATTATTTCTTAATCACTGAACGTGGCAATTTGGTGAAATGAGCTTCAATTGCCAACTCTAAGATTGAAATTTATGATTAAAAGGTGATTAATTGTGCCCATTGTCAATAGGCGTAAATAGATAGTTACATGGTACAGGTGGCATTCAAACCCCAATACAAGGTTAAAGATCCATCCTTTATGGGAGATTAAGATGGAAGTTAGGTTTGATCCATGCTATGTTAAGCGATTACCTAGAGAAACGACACAGCAAGTCCCTTATTAGTTTAGCCGGGTAACTATAGCATGAGTTCACATTCACCTTATACTAGCACAGTTGTTAATTCGCGGTCGGTGAACGTAGAAAATTTCTGATTGGCAGCGTAGTCATCTTAATATCTTAATATTTTTTAATCAGGTAGACGTGGCAATAAGTTAGTGAACATAGTAATTTTTAAACATGATTAAGTAAATGTAAAAAATTAAACATATAAACGGATGTCTTTATAACAGCTTGGAAATTAATGGATGAAATCAGAGCCATTCATTTATTGTGACGACTAAAAATATTTTAGGCATATTTAATCTCGTCCATAAAAAACATATTAAAAACTAAAAAACTATTAAATGTACCCATTATCAATAGGTGTATGCCTTTGACATAATTAGTTAGTATATAACTTCTTAACAATTTTTATGTTAATCAAAGTTTTATGTATAGTTCGTATTTGTTTTATTTAAATAATATAAACAATTTTATTTATATCGATTTCTGTTCGTTATAAACATTGAAATCTTATTAGCTCTCTAGTGGTGGAGACATAGGGAACAACATATATTTTGATACATGCTATGTTAAGCGATTACCTAGAGAAACGACACAGCAAGTCCCTTATTAGTTTCGCCAGGTTAGTTGGTGTATGACTTCTTAACAATTTTTATGTTAGTCAAAGTTTTATGTATAGTTCGTATTTGTTTTATTTAAATAATATAAACAATTTTATTTATATCGATTTCTATTCGTTATAAACATTGAAATCTTATTAGCTGCATATCTAATATCTCACACTGCACGATCTCTGATATCTGACACTGCAGAATGTAGTCGAGGTGAGTGTTGGGTACCATCACATTATCTGCAGTGGAGGCTAGGTGTTGGGTGCCATCACATTGTTTAACGTTCTATGCAAGCTAGCTAAGTCGAAGGATCGTGCTCGAGTATGAGAGGGATTCTGAATTGATTCTCGATATGAAGAACAAGCAGCCGCAGTATAGAACAAGAAGCCGCAATATAGTTGTAAACATGGGGTGTATAAGTCTCTCGATTGCACCTTTGGTTTCTTCTTATGTTAGTTAGTAGAGGTTGGATTTCCAACATGGATGGATTCGTGCGTAGAGGTTTTGGTGGGATTGGCGGAAGCCATAAGAAATAGCAACATTCCACTGGGGGTCGGATCTATGGCCATGAATTTTGGTCTGAGACTAGAACAATCCTTTGAGTAAGCAGTCGGTGCTTTTATTTCTTGAACTTAATGAAAAACTTGAATTTTTTCTTTGAGTAAAATATATGGCATACTTTGATGAAATTGTTGTGGTTGTTTTTGTCTCCTCTCATTGATGAAACATACTTATTCCATGTTCTCCTCTGCATGTTCTTCTCTGCATTTTGATACAGATCCTTCAACACTGGCAGTGATGGGAATTGACTTGTGTTATGATTTTTGTGTTATGATTTTTAGTGATAGGAATTGACTTGTGTTATGATTTTTATTGTAAATGTTGCAGATTTTTGTCTTGGGCATTGAGTTGTGTTATGATTTTTAGTGATAGGTATTGACTCGTGTTATAATTTTTATTGCAAATGTTGCAGAATTATGTTTTGTCTATTGGGATTTCATGTTGTGCATGTTTTTTTTACATTTTGGATAAAATATTGCCAAGAGCTTCTTGGTGCATTCTCGTTTCTTTGTTACTTTTTGCACTGATGTGTATCCGACATGGACAAGGATTTTAAGATGTATATCTTCATGTCTTTCAACAAACTTTCAATTTCAATTTTAGTGATGCTAGACACAATTCTAGATGATTGGGTGGAATTCCCTACTTTTGTTATGCTTCATTAATTATCTTGAGTATTTCTTGTAAACTTCTTGACTTTCAAAGGATCTGTGCATTCATCCCTAACACCTCTCAAAAGCACCATTGTTCTACTTCATTAATTATCCTGAGTATTTCTTGTAAACTTCTCGCCTTTCAAAGGATCCGTGCATTCATCCCTAACACCTCTCAAACTAACACCTCTCAAAAGCACCATTGTTCTACTTCATTAATTATCTTGAGCATTTCTTGTAAACTTCTCGTCTTTCAAAGGAAACGTGCATTCATCCCTAACACCTCTCAAACTAACACCTCTCAAAAGCACCAATTTGAGAAAATCTAGGTCCAACTTGCAATGTGGGGATCTCTTAAAAATAAAATAATTTGGAATCTTTCAACAAAATCTTCTAAATATTCATCTCCCCTTTGCATCATTTCATAAATTTTGTCTAAAGTGTCCTTGGCCTTGCAAAATTTCTGTTTTTTTTTTCAAGAATTTGTCCTTCGTATACTCCCAAAATCTAATAGTTTGTCCATCCAAAACCCCATGAACTAGTTTTATTTTATTACATGGTCAAATTTTTACTATTTAGCACACCATATAAATTGGATCATAATGATTCTTGGAGAAAGTTTGGGTGGCCCATATGGCCTCTCATTCTCCAATCACAGGCCATATGGGCCACCCTGAGGCTAGCCAGGGAGATTTGGAGAATCAACCAATTTTGTGAGGTATTGACAAAATCCAGGGGGAATGTACAACCTCTATGAGTCAAACCAAAAGTCAGGATGAACGAGATACTATATAAGTCTAATGCAAAATTCAGGGGGAACGTACAACCTCTGTGAGCATAAACAGACTAGTGCAAAAGCCAGGGGGAACATACAACCTTTGTGAGCCTAGTCAAGCCTTGTGAGCCATGAGCAAAAGTCAATGCATCTAGCAAAAGTTAGGTTGAACGTAAAATTCCTATGAGCTATAAACAAACAATCTTCCTGATAATGCAAATGATGTAAATGTATTGATCTAGTGCGTTGGCATGTGTAACACCTTCCACCATGAAGAAATTTGAATTTCCTTGTAAAAAGTCAATGTTGCATGTCTAGGTCAAAGTCAAAATTGTCAATTTTGTCGCATGTTGCATGTATGACATGCATTGCATGCATGCATGTCATGTGCATGCTAAGGAGTTCACATGCATCTCATGTCAAGGACGAGTTCCTAACTGAAGTGGTAAGTTCAGTTCTAATTTTGGATGTTGAGTTAATGGTCAGTTCTAAATCTGATGGTTGAGCTAACTTCAACATGCACTCATGCCTCTAATTCGATCCCCCTCCTCTTCCTCTCAACTCCTATATAAGCAAGAGGTCGAATCTCTTTTCAACACACAAGTTATCCAACGTGAAGGAGAAAGGAAGCGAGTGTTTTAGTGCCGATATATATATCAGAGAAAGTGGAAGCAAGTGTTATATACAGTGTTGTCATATATATATCAATATATTTAGGCAGCGAGTGCTTGCTTGCAGGAATGGTGTATATCAGTATAAATAGGAAGCAAGTGTACGTTTACAGTGTTGGTATTTATTGTTAATGTTTAAGCCATTATTATAGATGTTTGTATTTCATTAGATAACAATAGCATAATCCAAGATCACTGAGAAATGCACAATCACAAGAGACACAACATTTATCTTGGGAAACCCTCTAGGGGAAGAAAACCCAGCAAAACTCCCTTAATATAGATAGCCAATACAATGCCAAGAGATCTCTTAAACTAATATAGAAAGTCCTCTCCCAGATATGTGCCACTCTCTCTCTCTTTCTTCTCCAGCAACAGATCCAAACTTGTCTCTCAAAATGAGCAAGTGAGTTGTATCTAAGTGAGGCGCTAGCCTCCTTATTTATACAAGTTTGGTACGTGTGAAGTGTCTCTTCACTGGCAGGGCCGACTTCTCAAACCGGGTGGGTAAACCCACCTTTATTATATTTCTGGGCCTCTTTAATATCTGTTGGGGCCGACTTCTTATTCTGCCTATTACAATTGTCTTTTGACCAATCCACAAAAGGGGATTTGGTCCTATTACAATAACCGACATGATCAATCCACAATGGGGATTGATCCTATGAATAATATATCAATAATAATAATAAGAATACTCTTTGCAGTTACATTATTTCAGCACTCCCCCTTAACAAGAAGGGTATTCTTCAGCAGCATCATGTGAGAGAGAGAGGACAACATCATTCACAGCATCAAGTGGGTGAGAGGACAGCATCATTAGTATCATCTTGGAACACTGACTGGCGTATCTATAAATCATCGGAAGTTTTCTTCATCGGCAGCATCGTCATTCTCAAAGGAATGCCATCATCATCTGCATCAATATGTGTTAGTATAAAAACTGATACAACATCATCATCACAACACAAGGTTGGCTCATCATAATACAAGACTCGCTTTACGTCACAGCTGTCAAGCTGGAAGCTCAGTACTTGTCTCATCTCAATGTCTTGCTTTACGTCACAACACTCAGGCTGGAAGCAAGACACTAGACTGGCTTTACGTCACAACTATCAGGTTGGAAGCATAGTACTAGTCTCATCTCATCATCTTGCTTTACGTCACAGCACTCAAGCTAGAAGCAAGATACTCGTCCTGCTTTACGTCACAACCATCAAGTCGGAAGCAGGATACTAGACTGTCTTTACGTCACAGCTATCCAGCCAAAAGCTCAGTGCTAGTCTCATCATATCATCTTGCTTTACGTCTGACAACTAGGTCAGAAGCAAGGAACATCTCATCTTGCTTTACGTCTGACAACTAGGTCAAAAGCAAGGAACACATCTCATCTTGCTTTACGTCTGACAACTGGGTCAGA
>ML786622.1:443390-454051 GCA_009831015.1 Picea engelmannii
TGTAGACTTCCCCCTAGTCTTTTTATCCAAGATCTTGACAATAGCATATCGAACTTGGGGGGGACATCAGCTACTACGATATCCATGACCACACTTTTCATGGGCAATTGAAACAGGGTCACAACCAGGTCTTTAATAACTCCAAGACACTGAACTCTCCGGGAGTCGAAAGAATAGAGATCATGATATGCTCGGGTGACTTCTAATCCCAATTCTTCCATGACAGTTTTAGGCATGAGGTTGTGAGAAGCCCCTGAATCCATCAAGCAATTGTGCAACACTTTATCATGTATGTTCAGGGAGGTGTAGAAGGGAGGGGATGAATCATCTCTGTTTTCTACCATGGGACCTAAGATAACTGCGGGCTTTTCATCTTGGAGGTTTATGGAGTCTGCGGGAGGGGATGAGGCTTCAGACTGCAAAAGATCAGAGAAGCGTTTTTTAAATTCGTCATGTTTGATTAGCTCGGTGAGGGGCACAGGGATTCTGATCTTTTGAATCTCATGCTCAAAATTAAAGGAAGATGCAAGCTTTGGGATCTCTCTTATTTCAGGGGCATGATTGTGGACAATGGGAGAGAGGGGTTGAGCCTTCTTACCTCTGCGAACATCCGCTACTCCATAAGCAGGTTTCTCTACTCTAGTGGACTGCTCAGGAATATCAGGTGCTGTTGTCTTCTTGTCGGACCTCAGGTTGTACCTGCCTCGGCCACCAGTAGCCTTGTCTCCCTTGCTCAGTTCATTTAGCTAACTGTCCATGAGAGACTCCTCGTACGCTGATTGAATGAGATGAGGAAAGGGAGGAGTGTCTTCTAAGCAGTGGATTTCAGGATCAAGCTCGTTTGTTTCTCTTTCTTTCTCATCGGCCACAAAATTGTTTTGAAAGGGGGCCTGAATTTTCTGGTCATCTCTGTCTCTTTGCATCATCGGGGGAGCAATATTGCTTGGCCTCCGAAAACCTCCTTTGTTTTCGGTGCTTTGAGGGCCCTTGTATGCTTGCCTCCTCTCTACCTTCATTCTTTCCATCTCTGCAGACAGAGACTTCACCATCTTGGTTAGTTCATCTACTTGAAGGTGGGGCACCGATGGGCTGGAAGTCGAGACTTCGGATTTTCCCTTTCTTCTGCCCGCATCAGCCTCGTTCCTCAATCTATCGGTTGCTAATACATTGGATTCCACTTCTATGGATGCGTCTTGCATTTGGGCTAGGGACGCAGCTCTTCTTTCTCTCAATAAAAGATAGAAATCGGGGCCAAACGCACTAGCATAAGACATCTTGGCCGAGGCTTTTGATGGCTTTATTTCATCACGAATCTTATTGTACATTTTATTGAATCTTTTGGAGAAGTCAGAGACAGACTCTCCTTCCATCTTCTTCAAAGACCCGAACTCAGTCATATAATACATGAAGTCCTTCTTATCTCCCCACTGCCTCAGGAAAGCATTATCCAGGGCTTCAATTCCAGCAATAGATCCGGGAGCTAATCCTCTGAACCATTTTCTTACCTCACCATCTAGGCTCTGGACAAAAACCCTCATCCAGACATCTTCATTTCCAATGTTCAGGTTGTCTGCATAACTGTAGAAAGCAGCCAGGTGTTCCTCCGCAGTTATGTCCCCTTCCCCGGTGAACTTGGGCATATATTTCAAGTAATCTCCGGCAGGGAAAGAATTCGTGGGTTGAGGTAAGACCAAGGGAGCATACCTAGCAGCAACTATGGCATCCATTCTATTCGGAGGGGGATTAGCGCCAGCCATAGGGATATTAGGAGGAGGAGAACTCGGAGGAGAAGGAGTTCGCGAAGGAGCTACTGGGAATGAGTTCCGAAGCGGAGTGGGAAACGAGAGAGGATTTAAGGGGAAGGCTAACGAGCTTAAGTCCGCAGGTGCTCCTCTTCGTGCAGGAGTAGGAAAATCCTCTGCAGTCACGGATCTTCGTCGATAAACAGCTTCAAAGGAGACGGGAGTGACAAGGGTTTCTCCTTCTAGTCCCAGACCAGGAGGGGAAAACTCAGCAGGAACATTCCCAAAATTCAGGAAACGGGAAGCCTCTGAAGGAGGTCTATCAAGAAATTGAGGAGGAGAAAAAGGAGTTCTCACAGAAGGGGATGGCGTATTACTTGTTTCAGCGATGGGAACCTCTTTTGCAGAGCTCTTTCCCTTTCTACGCATCGCTTCTGAATCAGCTTCAGGTGTAGCTAGAGGCAGCTGTGGATGAGACCGCATGTGTCTGCCTCTGAAAGCCACAATTAAAAAAACGGGATCGCTCCAGTGGAGTTGTCACAATGGAGTCGCCAGGTACACAGTAGCAATCTCAATTATTCTGATGTCTGATGCACCTTCAGCATCAGCTAATCGTTGTCATTCAATCCCGGGGAAAATATTCAACTTCGTCCCTGGCAACGGCACCAGAAATGTTAGCGTCGGAAGTCACTCCTGGATTGCTTGCAGGAGCAGAGCCCGACACCCATCAGTTTAATGTCACGATTTGTTTATAAAGGGTGATCAAATGGAGATAAAGACTCGAGGAGATATCATTCTAACTCAGGGACTGGGTCTGGTATGTAAAGAACCAAGGAGGTCTGGAATCCTAACTTCAGCCAGTAGGTTGATTAAAAGATGAGCAGGTGGAAGTCTTAGGAGAAAATGAACAAACAGCTCTGGGCAACAGGCTTGCAGCGGTTTGTGGGGTAAAAACTCTGAAAGCAGGATCCTCCTGGTTCAGGGCTTCAAGAAGCTGAATAGAAGACTCGACTGGATCCTCCAATTCCAAGTCATTCAGCGTTAAAGAAATCACAGGAACCGGCTAGAGGCTCCGTAACCATTAAAGTGATCCATTACAACATCATCCTATAATAGCTACAGCTCGACTGGATCCTCCAATTCCGAGCTGCTCTAACATAGTGTAAACAAAGACATGAAAGAAACTGGTATTCATAAGGCAAGAAGTCTCAAAAGTTCATACATAACCAGAGCAACAATGCTTCATTAAAACTTTACAACTGGGAGCTCAGCTCAACCATTGATCCTTTTCAAAATACCACAACTGAGTCTATATACTTAGAGAAAATTGCCTCGCAGAGGCGCGTCCAGTGACTCCCAACTTGATGTCCCTTCAGTCAAACTTGTATTGATATCTTCCTTTAAACATCATCTTAACTACGCATGGTTCATGCAAGAAAGGTAGCTAAGCCATTAAGTGCTGAGCTAGCGTGCGCAGACTTCTCTGTTGAGTTGAAGACTTTAGCAGGGCGCCTTTGAGAAATTCGATACACAAGACTTCCTTGGGTAGATGGCTTGCCAGACTCTCCATCCCTTCACTTAATGAATGAAACGAGGTTTCAACCACCCGCTCTTGTCATCATTTACTTCAGACGGGAAACAGGACCGGGGTCGAATCAAATGGCACTTGGAGGTTACGGCAATTCCCTTTGTGAATTATGCATGGCATCTTCGGCTCTTCCTGAACAGCTTTTTCCTTCACAAGTGACCATGGGCTGTGGCTGCGCGCTTATCCCCAAAGCGCTTTCGGCATTCACGAACAAAAGGAGTTAATCCTTGCTTCTTGAAATCGCGATGAGCGAGACGCCGAGACGACTTTAATCTGGCGCCACGCGCCCTCTGGATCTGACGGTTCTTACTTCTCCTGGCGATGTCGTGGGCCCGGGCCCGAGATTCTCTCGACACCTCGCACCTCGAAAAATAACGGAGCTGCTTTCTGCGAGTTGGAGTTGCGATGGGCGAAGCGCCGAGATGGCTCTACTCGCACCAGGTGTCCGCTTCAGATGGACGGCTAAGATCTCCTCGACGATATTGTGGGCCCAGGCTCTGGGCGCCCTCGGCACTTCGCGACTGATGGCTAGAAGAGGTTGGTCCTTGATCTTAAAGGTTGCGAGGGGCGAGGAGGCGGGGAGCCTAATCGCGCACCACGTGTCCGCTTCAAATGGACGGTTCTGATTACCTCGGCAATATGGTGGGCCCGAGTCCTGAATGTCCTCGCCACCTCGTGACTCACGAATCCTATCATCAATACTTTGGGACTTCTCGCGACGAGATCCCGCGGCTCCGTGCCACCTGTATTCCACCCGCTGGCTCTGTTATGGCCCCCACTGCTTCCAGCTGTCGGGATATCGCTCTTCGCAACATTGCGATCCCCGCGCTCAAATTCTCGAGCCTTTTCTTGCGAGGCTCCGATACACGATCCAACGTGCGGCTCCAACGGCTATTCACCTTCTCGCTTCTCGCGTCCTCGCGACTTGGGATACCCAATGTTTGGGCTCTCACCCTGCGAACTCCCGAGTTAGCGAGATCACCAATCTTGGATGATGCCAACGACACTTTGCTCGCTCGCTTGACTTGGGCCCGAAATGGATTTCTTCTTGTGTTGCGCTTAGGCACTTATCGCACGATCAAGTAGACATGTGTACCTTCGGGACCCAATACCAAAATTGTTGCTAACACAACCGTTGAGGACATGGGATATTGGGTGATCTTCAAGGACAGGAAGGCACTACTGTGGGATAAAGGTAGCCACTTGAGTACATCATAACCCATTGGGAATCCCAGAGGAGGAATGTACATAGTGATAGGACAGTCAGTTCAAGAATTGGCTCATGATGTGAATAGCTCTAGCGAATTGTGGCACATAAGACTTGGACATCTTCATTACAAAGCACTTCCAGATCTACAGAACATGGTATGTGGCATGCCCTCTATTTCTGTTAGTAAAAATGAAATTTGTAAAGGATGCATACTAGGTAAAAATATAAAGAAATCATTTCCTAGTAGTGACAACAAATCTGAGGGTATCTTAGATCTGGTTCATTCTGATGTATGTGGTCGTACATCATCTCCCTCGCTCAATGGTTGTTTGTATTATGTCATTTTTATTGATGATTACTCAAGAAAATGTTGGATCTATTTCCTTAAAGTTAAAAGTGACACATTTGGTAAATTCAAAGAGTATAAATCCTTTATTGAAAAGCAGACAAGGAACCACATCAGAACCCTTAGAACAGACAATGGAGGACAGTTTGAATCTCTCTAGTTTGAGGATTTCTACAAGGAAGTAGGAATCAAGAGACAGTTGACCGTGCCATATAACCCTCAGCAAAATGGTGTTGTTGAGAGGAAAAACAAGACAATTTGTGAGGCAGCGAAAGCCATGATGTTTGACCAAGATCTGCCAAATTTTTTCTGGGAAGAAGCTACCTCCATTGTCGTGTATATTCAAAACAGGTGTCCACATGCTATATTGAAGGAAAAGACTCCTAAAGAGGTCCTCTCATGGATCAAACCTAAAGTAGGGCATCTAAGGACACACATTCGCCATGTACCATCTTTCTTTGGCACCATCACAATCGAAGAACTAGAAGGAGATGAACTAGGCCTGATGACCCTTTGATCCAATAAGCCCTATACCTGCTGCTTGATCTCCGTCATCTCCACAAATGACATCCTATACATGTCCACATTAGGCAAAGGAGAATCCTGCTGAACATGTATCTCATGTTGGATTTCCCTCTTAGGAGGTAATCCATCTGGTTCCTGAAAAATATCATCAAACTTAGAAACAATATCAATTAATTCATTTTTATGAGATGGATCACACCCTTGGAAAGTGTCGGATGTCCCGACATCTTTCTCTCTGACGACCATGAGTACATATCTCTTATTAGTGTTTATGAGTCTTTTCATTTGTCCTGCACTAACAAGTGTGGTATTTACCCTCATGCTATGAGCTCTAACAATATATTCCACTCCCCCCTTAGTAAGGTGGTATTTGTTCTCATGTCGAAAGAATACTTCTTTTCTATCATAAAGATAACGACTTCCCAACACTATGCCACATATATCAAGTGGTACGACATCCAAATCAAATGCATCGATCAATTTTGAAGCAATAGCAAATCTTACCCTACATTGTTTGGTGACATTAAGTATTTCTTTGTCACATACCCAACCAAGAGGATAAGGTTTCAGATGTGTTTCGTTTCAAGACCCATTTTCTTGACAAGTGTTTCAGATATTAAGTTTACTTGGGAACCTAGATCAAATAATGTATCTATCTTAGCATGTTTAGATACAACTCTTATGTGAAATAACTCATTCCTCTTTCGTTCATCAACATGAGATTCATCATTGGAACTAGAACTAGCATGAAGAGAATCTTTACCTTGTACTCCAATCGTTGTGATCTTTCCTTCATCTCCTGAATCGGAACCAAGATCTTGTTGTACCGTAACAACGGTCTTTGTCTTCCCCTTTCCACCGAATTGTTTCGGTTTCTTTTCCAGATGTACTTTCCAATAGTGTTCTTCATAGTGATATCTCTTCTTGCAATGCGTGCAAGATGGTTTTCCTCCTTCTCTCGTCACTGTAGCAATCTTCTTGTCCTTCCTTTTAAACTTCTTGAAAGTCTTCTGTGGGAAATTAGAAGGTTTTTTGTGGGATCTTCTCGAACATGTTTCCCCTTGTTCTCTAGGTGAGTGGCTTGCACACAAACTTCGTCAAGACTAGTGGGGTTAAACAAGAGCAAAGTATGTCAAATATAACTGTGAAGTGCGCCAATATACTTCATTAAAGTATCATAAGAATCTAAAGGAGTGTTCAATGCAAGAGCTTTCTTCCTAAATTCTTCTGTGAACTTTGTACAGTTTGTCCTTTACTTTGCCTTAAGGTTTGTCATTCCATCATTGCTTTATGTAAATACCCTAATGGACAAAATTGCTTCCCGATTAGTGATTTAAACTGCAACTATGAGGAAAGAAGCTTACCACACTAACTTTCGTCTTGAAGCTTGTTCTCCCACCATACGAGACCGATGCCTTCCAAGCCAAGAGAATCCAGCTGCACTTTAACTTCCTCTTCAACTTGTCGGATCCAATTATATAGCTTTTCAAGATTAGCATCTCCATTACACATAGGTAAAGCAAATTTTACATCAAGCTTTAATAATGGTTTCTTAAAAGAGGCTTTATGGATAGAATGATGAAAATGATGAGAATGCTCAGAGGAAGAAGAACTAGAACTCGAAGGTGAAGACGGAGGCTCAAGAGGATCTCCTCCAGCCCCTTGGTTTACCAAAACATCATCATCTGTGTGTGCTTCCTTTTTCTTCCCTTTCTTCTTCATCCTCTTCTCATAATCTCCATACATTCGCTTGACCATTTCTGACATGTGATAAAGGACCATGTAAAAGTTTTTCTCATGTTCATCACACTCGTCCTCTTCTACCATTTTCTTTGTTCTGGATACACGACCAACTTCGGGATTGAAAGTATTTATAGTGCCTTCACCCTGCTTATGCTTGGCCCTAGTAATCATTCACACTCAACAATTCAAGTCAAAGATGACTGCTCTGATACCAACATGATCCGTGATCTTTTCATAGTGACGTATAAAGAATTGTATTAAATGAGCATAAATTACAGTGCACCATTAAAGAAGGGAAAACTTAGAAATGAAAAGACATAAGCATCAAATCTGAACACAAAAACTTGATAATGGAGTTAGTCCTTGGTGGACTACGTCTTCAGGTCCTGCTCTCAATTGGGTAGGCTATTTTATTAACTCAGCAAAAGAATTTGGAAAATACATGAATATACCTCATTCTTAAATCAAGCTACAGAAATAATGCTCAGCTCAGAAAACAAACATCACCATTTGATTCATGGCGTTGAATGACCCAAAAATGACTGTCTCCATGCTCTGATCCGACTCTGGAACTCCCAGGGCCAAGAGAAATTGTGTCTCGATTTTCATGCCCTTTGTACCTGCAATTATGACAACATTTGTCTCAAAATCCGTGCTAGATTGTAGAGTACGGTAGCGCGCCTTCCCCCCTCGACTCTAGGAGAATATGGATTTTTAAATAATCAAAGTGGTGAATGTACGAAGCCACATCCCTTGGCACGTTGGTTAGGGCGAAGTTTTAAAGGCGTTACACTAGCCAGAGGTTCCGGGGTCGAACCCGCCGGACTCCGTTTTTGGTAGTGGTTAATATATATATATATATATATATATATATATATATTTGTTTGAACTTTCGAACTTCCGCTACATTTAGTGGCCCACTAGAAACTCCGCTAACGACTATATAGAATTGGCGTGGTCTGCCAGATTTGGCGGACCCGCCATTTCTTTTTTAAAACAAAAATCGTTCACGGGCCAACATTGGGCATTCTCAGGATGCCACGTGTTGCCCCATGATTGGGCCACATGAAACCTGTTTGTATGCTGACGTGGCTCACCCTGTCACTGTCGTACTGACACATGGTGCTCCCTGGGTGGTGCCACGTGGCATCTCCTGGGGGTGCCACGTGGCACTTTTCTATTGGTCCATATGGACCCCTGAAAAGTCCACCGGTGGGTGACATGTGGTAGCCTGTGGTGCTGCCACATGGCATGATGATGTCAGCATCCTGTATGATGGCATTACCCTTCCACATCGGTTGATGATGTCAGCAGTACGAATGATGATGTGTCCCCTGCTAACTTGTCCTAGTTGACCGTAACTTTGACCGTGAATATCTTTCAAACCGTAACTCTATTTGACGAGTCATTTGCACTGTTAGAAATATTGTGACACTCTCTTTGCAATAATGCAATTTTCACTGAGTTTTGGGAACTTTGAATTTTTCCCCTTTCTCTGTCTGTTGGAGCCATTCTGAGCATTCTAAGTTGCCTCTGTGAGCTATGAGTTATTCTTAGTCTTCTCTAGATCCTCTTTGGATCAGATGATAACCACTTTTCAAATCTATTTTGGAAAAATAATTGGCTCCACTTAAACAATCCATCAAATCATCCATTCTGGGTAAAGGAAATATATACCTTATGGTTATCTTGTTGATGGCTCTAGAATATGTGCACATTCTCCAACCACCATCGTTATTTGGACTCAACACAATTGATACTTTGCACAGGCTCATACTTTCTCTAATTAACCCTTTATCTAGCAATTATTTGACCTGCTTCTTGACCTCTTCATTCTCCTCGGGAGTCAACCTATACGTTGCTTTGTTTGGTAAACTTGCACCTGGAATAAGGTCAATATGATGACTGATACTTCTTATGGGAGGTAAAGTATGGGGCAATTAATCCACCACAATGTCAACAAACCCATCCAATAATACCTGAATTTCCACAGGAAAATTATTCAAGGAAGTACTTGTAAGGATATCTCTCAGCTTACCTACAACGACAAAATGCATCTCCTGATCTTTCTTAACTTCTTTCAAGAGCGCCTTCCCACTCATGAGAAGTATACTTGGACTAGCCTCCTCTTTGACTCTCTTATCCTTAGGTGGCAACAAAATATGTCTACACCCATTCTTCTCAAGGGTATAAGTATTATTTCTCCCATCATGTCTAACATTTCTGTCATATTGCCATGGCCTCCCCAACATAACATGACAAACATCCACAGGTATGACATCACACAAATATCCATCCTTATAACTACCAATATTAAATTCAACTTTACATTGCTTACTTACCATGACTTGATGTCCTTTTTGCAGCCAAGACACCCTATATGGACTCGGATGTACTGTCATTTTTAGCTTCATCTTTTCCACCATCTATGTGGACACCATATTATCAGTGCTCCCACTGTCTATGATCACCTTGCATACTCTATCTCTCAACTTGCAAGCCTTTTTTAACAAACTCGTTCTGTGTACTGGCCCTTGCACCTATTTTTCCAGCTTAACAAGGACATTTTACAATCTTTGATTGAGCCTCAATAACATGAGCTTCTCTAAAACCTGCAGTTTTGTTTTCAGGACATTCCCAAGACATATACCCTGTCTTCCCACAAGCATAACACTTAATCTCTCCTCCTTTTCCTCTTCCTCTACATCTTATAAAAGGTCTCCTTCCTCTAGAGTCACCTCCTCTAGAGCCTCCTCCTCTAGCTCTTTAGTTTCCATAAATACTAGCTTATTCCCCTGTCTTCTGGAATTTTTCTCTTGTGGTTCCCTTCCCTCGGGTCAAATTATTTCCCCTATTCTTCTAGTTCTTCTTTCTTGCCATTTTTTCTTCTTCCTTCAAGGCTACCTAATAATCATCTTCTACACTCCTCATTGTCAATAGAAAAATTTCATCTTGAATTTCATACCTCAACCCATTGATATATCTAGAAACTTTCTCTTCATCATTTTCATTGTGTCTTGCTCTTATATTCAATTTATAGAATTCTTCAGTATATTCTTTCACTGACATACCCTTTTGTCTCAAATTTTGTAATCTTCTGAACAAATTCAGTTGATAATCTTTGGGTAGGAATTTATCCTTGATCTTAGCTACCATTCTATCCCAACTCTTAATCTTGGGCTTACCTTTCCTCCTTCTGTCATCTTGCAACTTGTCCCACCATAAAGTTGCATGTCCCTTCAACATGGTCACAACATACTTTACTTTCTTATCATCATCAATCTCCTCATAATCAAAATATTTGTCTAAAGCATTTATCCAGTCAAGTAACTCTTCTACATTAAAATTACCTTTGTACATCGGGACTGTTATCCCCGATATCTAGGGATAACTAGGAGATCATGTCTCAAGGCCCACATGGTCCTAGACATGGAGTACCGAGAGCATGAGCGACCTGAACATGGTCCTGGAGGACCCTTCTTTTCCTTCTCGCCAGATTTGTCCTGT
>ML786622.1:472119-498822 GCA_009831015.1 Picea engelmannii
ATGCCAGAATGGAAAACCCCTCCACAGGAATGATCCTCCTGCTGCTGTCCTCACTCTGCAACTGACATCAAGGAAATCTGATGGCTAGAAATCCCTCCAGGTAGCAAACAGCCTGCCAAAGCCATGCGCCCTCCTCAAATGAAAAATCCCTCCAATAAATAATAGGTGAATGCTGCTCCAAGCTGCTCTCAAGCAATGCTAGCGGCCTCCTCCTATAATCCTCATGCAACAAACCTCACATCCATAGCTGAAGTACTCCTCTCTCCATGAGCAAAACCTCCTATGAACAATGTGCCCTCCTTTAGCTCATTTGCCCCTCTTTAGGCAAGAATAGGGTAACCTAGATTTGGATGGATGAGATCAATCCAAATCAATAATTGAGATCACTCCACATAAATCTAATCCAAAACCCACTTTTGGGTTAAGTTCCCTAAGTCTACTCATGTCTCCTGAAAATCACCAAAAAGGTAATTTAATGTTCACTTTTGCCAAAAGTGACCAAATGTACTTTATCCAAAGTCAAAGTACAAATAGACATAAAGTACTAGAACAAAGTGCTATAAACCTTCCCACATGTGCTAAGGAGGACAAAACACATGGGGAACACCTCCCAAGGTACAAATCTCAACAGATATGGTATATGGTCAAGGCACATGGTTTGAGGAGCATGTTGGATATTGGCCACATTGTTTGAGATACATTTTTGGTATATGTATGAGACACTTGTTGGTGATGTATATACATGCTTGGTACACATTTGGCACATATTATTGGCATATGGTTGATGCATATTTCATGGTACATGGTATATGGTAATGGTCGATGGACACAGTTGGTACATGCTATGGTGTTGATGTACATGGTTGGTACATGATTGATGGTACATGTTTTGTTATAGGTTGATGCATGGTACAAGTTTGGTACATGGTATAGTATAGGCACATATCTTGTGATGGTATGTTGGTGATATTGGTGCATGCTTCGTAAAGGAATTTATTTTTTATGTTGAGCATATAGTTTGAGATATGTTCTTGGTGATCTTGGAATGAGTTGCACGGGGATGAGAGTGGAATTGGTTTCGTGGATGAGATAGTGACAGGTTGATGTGATAGTGATAGTGACAGTGACAGTGGAAGTTACAGAGTTTGTGGCAATGATAGTGGCAGATTTCATAGCAATTGGTCTACATTTATATTTCAGGGCAGCAGAACGGGTCAAGGAAAGGCGTTGTATCCTCCTTCCAGTTGAAGCAAGAGAATCAGGGAATTGGAGCTTCCTAAAGGTTGGATCCTGAGAACTAGGTGGTTGTAGCCACCTTCCGGTTGGAGTCGAAGAACTCAAGGGGTTGTATCCTCCTTCTATATGGAGCCAGAGAATTCAGGGAGTTGTAGCTTCCTTCAAGTTGGAGCCTGAAAATATGGTTTTGGACCCTCCTTCCAGTTGCAGCTGGAGAATTTGGAAGTTGGTGCTTCCTATGAATGAATTCTTGATATATATAAGAAAGCATTCTATGGTTTTCTCCCATTTGGGTTTTCATGTAAAAACTAGTGTATTGTGTTCTTGATGTAATGTTGATGTGATACTTCTTATGTTTACGTGATTATGATATATATATTGGATGCATTCATAGATGATGCATTGGTAATAAACTATTGAACATTATTGTTAAAAGTTAAAGAATACATATTGTGGTTAAAAGTGATATAATTTTTCATTATTGATTCACCCCCCCTCTCTTAGTAATCAAACAAACAATCTGTCACCCTTGTTGAGGTTTCATAGCTTTCAACCTCTTCATTTTCATAGTACCCCTTTCTCCTTATTATCCTTTGATCTTAGGTGATGTGTCACCCTTGCTGAGTTGGCATTACTGTCAACCTCTTCGTTTTCTTAGTACCCGTTTCTCCTTATTGACATGGCACGACTGTCAAAATTTTAGTTTTCTTAGTACCCCTTTATCTTTGTTGACATGTCACCTTTTTTTGTGTGCCATAGGTTTTGAACTTCTATTTTCCTTACTACCCCTTGCTTTTTAGGATAATTAGACAGTTAGGAGTTAGTTAAGATCTACTTGGTCTAATATGTCATTAGGTAAAAGTGTGTTTCTTAGTGTGTTTTTTTAGTATGCATTAATATGCATTTGTAGTTAGGAAATCCGGGTCACGATATGTTCCCGACATAGAGTGATCCGTCGGTTCATACTCTCCTCGAGCTTAACAGCCATTGATCTATGGCTTCACACTCGATTCGTCCATAATCTCTATTTAAAGAGCATGGAGGGTCATTTGCCGATGATCGATTATGAGAAACACTCTTGTAAAATCTTTTTGTAATCTCTTTCTTTGCATTAACAAACTGCTCCAAGTGGTCGCATTGGCTAGGGTCGTAGATGTTTCCCCGTCGAGGTTTTACCACGTGAAAACATCGATGTGTTGATCTTTGATCTGGTTATGTGAGTGGTTACTTAAGGTGTTCGTCCTCTGTTGGAATACCTGTGTTGTCGAACATGGTATCAAAGTCTGTTTGAAGACCCACTCCTGTTGTAGATCAAGATCATGAAGTTGAGTTGCCTCATCTCCATTTTCTGTCATTTTCGTACATTTTTGGGCTGAGAGGACTGTTCCATTGCATCTAGAGCACTCGTTTTAGTCAGGATCACTTTTCGTTTCACTCAAAAAGGTTTCCATTTGCCCAAGATACGGCCATTACAGTCAGATCTGGGGATATAAAGCCTGAATACACATTTTTTAAATTTCTGCAAAGTTTTATTTTGGTTTTATTTCGGTTTGATATTATTTGTTTTCGGGTTGCTACTCTTTTAGATCTGTGTATTCTCTTTGCCCTGCGCCCTTTGCGATCTCAGCAAATCAGAAACAGATAGGAAAAGGTGCATCTTCTAGGTAAGCTAACCGAGATGTAACCCTTGTTGTCATCGATAAGCGAATTTTTTTCCTTGTGTGAAAAGAGATTTTTTTAGCACGCTCTCCAAGGCCGTCTTCAACAACAAAAACAACAACAACACCCCCAATCCTCCTTCTGAACATTACAATATGTGTTGCTAGACCATTTGGTTAAAAGTTGCCTTATTAAGTAAGAGGTCTTCAGTTCAAGTCTCTCTTTTGTTACCTTTTTTGAAAAAGTTTATGCTAAAATTGTAAAGTGTATTTCACTTCAAGTATAAAAGTGAATCACTATAAGTAGCTTTAATATTTAATTTTAGAGTTATTTATTTTGCATGCATCTTTTCTGTTATAAGGTAACTTCATTTTAAAAGTGATCCCCACTTCTCTTTATAAAAGTGGGTCACTTCATAAAGCAGCTTACACTATCACGTGGTCATTTGGTTACCGTTTATGCATTTTTTTAAAAGGGCATAACTCTCACATTGGAAGTCCGTTTTCAGTGCCCTTTTTTTTAAAACCGCATAACTTTTTGAGCTCTTTCCATCCAGATAATCAGTTTCAGTTTTTAAATCCATATTATCTGCATATTTAATATGGCTTCTCCAAGTAATGTCTTGCTTACCAGCAACAACTACTTCCAAAGGAAATCTCATATGAAAGATTTATTAAGAAGTAAAGGCTTGTACCGGATTACATTGGGAAAGGAAAAAGCACCCATTGGTGATGATAAGAAACTCAAATGGGCTAATAGGAGTGAAGAAGCACGTGGACTAATCGGAATGTCCATCTCTCTTGATTTAAGGTACCACATTCAAGAAATTGATGACCCCGAAGAAGCTTGGGAAAAGATTGAATCTGTGTTTGGTAAATTCAATATTATTCGAGTACAACAGTTAGAAAATCAAATACTGACCTTGAGTCCAAGTGATTTTTCTTGCCTTCGAGACTATTTATCTAAGTTTAAAACACTCAGAATTTTATGTGAAGAATGTGAGATAAAAATGAAGAAAGAGCGTTGCATCTATCTTATTCTCTATAAGCTAGGTAGTGCATATTCTATGTTTGTATCTACCTTTTATGCCATGAGAGAGGCTCTAGGGAAAGCTTATGAAAAACCCACTCTTGAGTCATTTTGTGTTGCTTTGATTAAAGAGGAAGAAAAGCTTACACAAGTTGGAGTGATCAACACTGCAGGTACCTCCAACAAAGCCCTAGTTGCCCAGTAGAAAGATAAACCCAAGTATCCCAAGAAACAACATCCTCGCTACAACAACAAGCAACATAAGGGTCCCAAACCCACTCAGACAGCGTCAGCTCTTAATGGTGACAAAGGAGAAAAATATAAAAGTAAGAATACTAACATACATTGCAACTTTTGTGATAAAGATGGTCATGATGAGTCCAAATGTTTCACGAAGGTGGAAGATTTAGAAGCAGCGATGAAGAAGCACAACATCAGTATTGATTCTTCTTCTTCTTCTTCTTCTTCTCATGGACATGCACTTTCTGCTTCTGATGAGTGGTTTATTGATTATGGAGCATCTTATCATATGGCTAAGGATAGAGCCATATTTTCCACTCTAAATGAATGTAACACCAAGAAAATATTTGTTGGTGACGATAGATCTCTTAGTGTTGAAGGACCTGGAACAATTCAAGTAGAAAATGGTCATTTCAATGATGTATTATGTGTTCCAAGTCTTTCTTGTAACCTTCTATCAATTTATCAAATCACTCATTCAGGTGAAGGTAAAACCGTAGAGTTTTCACATCACCAAGTTGTAATCAAGGATCTAAAAGATCCTAAGCATGTTCTTGCAACCGAAATTATTGATGATATTACCAGGTTGTACAAATTTGACAACTTTGGGTCAATCTTTTTCATCAATTTTTGTTGCTCATAGCGATGACTTGAGCAAACTTTGGCATGAGCGGTTTGGTCATCTAAACTATCGCTCATTGCGGCAACTATGTAATCAATAGATGGTGACTGATCTTCCTCTTATTTCATGCAGAGATGGTGTTTGTGTCGGTTGTGTTCTCGGCTAAGATCATCGGGATAGTTTTGACAAACGTGCCTCTTGGCACGCCTCCAGTCCTTTGCAGCTTGTTCACAGTGATTTGTGTGGTCCACTTTCTTCTCCTTCTTTTTCTGGGTGCAAGTATTTCTTAACTTTCATTGATGACTTTTCCAGACGTACTTGGGTTTACTTCTTAAAACTTAAGAGCGAAGTTTTTGACAAGTTTTTGGCCTACAAGGACCTTGTAGAAAAACAATCTGGACATCAAATTCAAAGGTTAAGAACAGATAATGGAGGCGAATATGTAAATAATAATTTTACAAGTTACTGCACTACACAGGGAATCCAAATGCAACACACTATTCCATATACACCACAACAAAATGGTGTTTCTAAGAGAAAGAACCGCACATTAAAACAAATGGTTAATTGTATGATCCAATCTAAGGGATTAAGTCTAAAGTATTGGGCGGAAACCATCAACTCTGCAAATTACATAGTAAATCGCACTCCCACAAAGACTCTTAAAAATATAACACTGGAAGAAGCTTGGACTAAAATTAAACCAGATGTAAGTCACTTCCGTGTATTTGGCAGTATAGCATGGGCTCACATTCGTGATGAGAAAAAGAAAGCATTGCAACCTAAAAGTGAGAAGTGTATATTTGTTGGTTATTCTGAAGATGTCAAAGGTTACAGACTTCTCCAATCACATTGTAATGAAATTATTATTCGAAGAGATGTTAAATTTGATGAAAATATCTTGGCCTGCAAGCCTAATTCAACTGTTGTGCCTTCTTTGGCCTGCAAGCCTAATTCGACAGTTGTGCCTTCTTCGGCCTGCGAGTCGTCTTCGGCGTTTGTGCCTTCTTCTGATCTGGTTTCTTCTTTAGATGATAACAGTGAAGATGAAAATCCACCTCCGCCTGCTCATCTTCCTCCAAATGAGTCCTTTGAACCTAAACCAGTACCAGTTCAACCGCTTCCTAGATGGGTCCGTTCAACACGAGAAGCGGTTGGTGGTTTTGTCGGTGATCCTTCATATCAGCGTCGAACACATTCACAATTCTAGCGAGCCTCTTCTCTCTTGGCTCAAGTTTCAGAGACTCGTGATCCAGATACATTTGCAGAAGATTCAGATCATCCAGATTGTGATACAACAATGAATGAAGAGTATCATTCTGTAATGGAAAACGATGTTAGAAAAATAGGATCGCGGAGAAATAAAATAAAACAAATGCGGAAATAAAACACAGAATATACACAATACAATAGAGACACATATATACGTGGTTCACCCAGTGTGGGCTACGTCCACCAGAGAAATTGTCAGGTCCTTCCTTTATTATTATCCAGCAAATGAAGGGATACAACCTACAACAAACCCGTTGTAGCTTCCTCTTCTTTCTCTCACAGTTTCCAATCTCAGAATACAATATTCGCCATAATGCATAGCCACAATACATTTCCCTCATAACAGAGGGTTACCTTCTAGGGGAAGAAACCCTAACATAATTTCTACCGTTAGATCTGTGACGTTATAATGAATGGTCCAGATTTACAATGAAATTACAATATACATTTACAAGGCAATTTTTCCTTTGAGGTCTTCGCCCTCGAACCCCCAAGGGAGCCCTCTTGCCCCCATACCCCGCAGAGGGGGTAACCCCCCTCTATACTCCTCCACGTGGAAGAGTGTACATTCTTCTGGGGTGTAAAGTCTTCATGGGGTATAAACACGACTAAAAACAAAGACCTCTAAATCAGGAAGATAATCAGACTCCGCAACCAACAATCTCCCACTTGGAGACTAATCTCAACAACTCCACCACTGTTGTGCATGCTGAACTCTGAACCTTCTTGGACCTGACAAATTTCTCATCTTCAACTTCATTCTTGAAGACCAACTGAAACCAAGTAGGAACTCAATTTATCCCTGGTTACTCCCTTTGTTAATATGTCTGCGGGATTTTGGCTAGTGTGTATCTTTTAGAACTTCAAATGTCCATCTTCCAAGGCGGATCGTATGAAGTGGTACCTCAACTATATATGCTTAGTCTTTGAATGGAAGGTTGAGTTCTTTGCAAGATGAATGGAACTCTCACTGTCACAGTACAACCTACTATTCTCCTGCTTCTTTCCCAATTCCTCCATAAACCTCTGTAACCAAATCATCTCTTTACTAGCCTCTATAGCAACAACATACTCTGCCTTTGTTGTTGAAAGTGAAACAACCTTTTGCAGTTTCGAAATCCAACTTATTGTTGTTCCACCTATAGTGAAAACATACCCTGTGGTGCTCCTCCTACTATCTTTATCACCTGCCATATCTGAATCAACATATCCATGTAGAAAAGTGTCTGAACCTCCAAAACATAATGCATGAGTAGCAGTACCTCTCAAATACCTGAGAATCCACTTTACTGCCTCCCAATGTTCTTTACCTGGATTGTTCATATACATGCTAACAACTCCCACTACATGTCTAACATCTGGTCTTATGAAAACCATTGCATACATCAAGCTGGCAACTGCTAATGAATAAGGGACCCTGGACATGTATTATATCTCCTCCTATGTCTTGCGACACATTTCCTTAGTTAATTTGAAATGGTCAACTAAAGGTGTACTAACGGCTTTTGCATTCTGCATTCTAAACCACTTCAACACCTTCTCTATGTACTCACCCTGAGACAATATCAATTTGCGATTTTTCCTGTCTCTTGTTATTCTCATACCAAGGATTTTCTTTGCATCACCCAAATCCTTTATCGCAAATGAATTAGCTAATTTCTTCTTGAGCATATTTAGATCCTGCATATTAGACCCTGCAGCAAGCATGTCATCTACATACAATAGAAAGATAATATAGCTTCTATTTTGTAGCTTTTTGAAATAAACACAGTGATCAAAATATCTACTATAACCATGTTCTGTCATAAACTTGTCGAACTTCAAATACCACTGCCTTAGAGCTTGCTTTAGGCCATACAAGCTCTTCTTCAACCTGCATACCAAATTCTCCTTCCCTTTGACCTCATACCCCTGTGGTTGCTGCATATAAATATCTTCCTCCAAATCCCCATAGAGAAAAGTTGTTTTAATATCTAATTCTTCAACATGCAAATCTTCTACTACCACAAGACTTAAAATAGTCCTAATTGAAGTCATTTTAACAACAGGAGAAAATAGTTCATCAAAATCTATACCTTTCTTTTGTGCACACCCCTTTACAACAAGTCTAGCCTTATACCACTTTATTCTTCCATCTTCTTCCTTCAACTTGTAAACCCATTTATTCTGCAATGCTCTTTTTTCTGCAGGCAACTGAACCAAGTCCCAAGTATGGTTATTTACCAAGTAATCCATTCTCTCTTTCATGCCTTGCTCCCACTTCTTTTTGGTGTCCACCTGCATTGCCTCTTCATAACATTCTGGTTCACCAAAATCAATCAACAATAAATAATACAATGAAGGAGAGTATCGTTCAGGGGGTATACTTAACCTGATAGATTTTCTAACAACACTTGCAGGTGTTTGAGGTACCTATTGTTCCTGTTGTTTTACATTTTGATTTTCTAGTTCCTTTGGAATTTCATTTTCAGTGATCTCATCAAGCACTATGTATTCTTGTTTTTCTTTTTCCTGTTTCTTTCCCTGCAACTGATCTTTGTACATGACCTTCTCGTTGAATATGACATCTCTAATCCTAATGATTTTTTTATTTTCATAATCCCATAAGCGATAACCAAAATCACTAACACCGTATCCAATAAAAGTACTATTCTTGGATTTTACCTCAAGCTTTGTTCTATTTTCTTTATCAATATGGACAAATGCTTCACAACCGAAAGTTTTCAAAAAAGAATAGTTTACCTTTTTTCCTGTCCATTCCTCCTCTGGAATTCTACCATCCAAAGAGCTTGAAGGTCCTTTGTTTATTAAGTAAACAATAGTATCTACAGCATCTGCCCAGAACTATAAGGGCAAACCAACATGCAATCTCATACTTCTTGCACGCTCCATGATTGCCCTGTTCATCCTTTCTGACACACCATTTTCTTGTGGTGTTCTTGGAACTAACTTCTCTCTACGAATCCCATGGTATGAACAGTAATCATCAAACTCCTTGCTGCAATATTCACCTCCATTATCCGATCTGAGACACTTCAAACCTTTTCCTGTCTCATTCTCAACCAAATCTTTCCATTTCTTAAAATTATTAAAAACATCAAATTTTTGTCGAATGCAATAAACGCAAGTTTTTCTAGTTGCATCATCAATAAAAGTAACATAATAACGAGAGCCACCAAGAGATGATACTTAAGCTGGCCCCCATACATCTGTATGCACACGCTCTAACCTTTCATTCTTCTTTTCTTTTTTGACTCTAAGAAATCTGACTCTCTTATGTTTTCCATAAACACAATGCTCACAGAAGTCCAAATCAATTTGTTTAAAATCTGGCAACAAATTTCTTTTGTGAAGTATCTGCTTTCCCTTCTCACTCATGTGTCCCAGCCTATGATGCCACAGTGTTGTATCCATTCATGTAGAAGCTAAAGAGATAGAAGAGTCAGTATTACCAGTACATAAATACAATGTACCTACCTTCTCTCCTTTTGCTATCACCAATGATCTTTTGATGACCTTCCACGTCTTATCTATAAATATGGATATACAACCTTCACTTGTCAACTGCCCTGTTGAAATTAGATTTTTCCTTAAATATGGAACATGTCTTACCTCTTTCAACAACCATTGGTTTCCATTGCGTTGCTTTATTTTTACCTTTTCCATTCCAAAAATTTTGCATGGTGCATCATCACCCAAATGAACCTATCCAAAATCACCTTGAACATAATCTAGAAAATGTTTCCTATGGAGTGGCATGAAATGAAGCCCCTAAATCTACTACCCAAGACTCATAAATATTATCTACAGAAAGTATCAAAGCATCTTGTAACACATCACTTGTTACATTCGCTTCCTAATTTCTCTCCTGCTATCCATCTCTTTGTTTCTTTGGAGCTCTGCAGTCTTTCTTCAGATGTCTTTTCTTCCCACAATTCCAGCACTATATCTTTCCAAGTTTGGATTTGGATCTGCCCTTCCTAGAATTCTTGCAGTTCCCTGGGCCCTTTCCTCTATCATTTTATCTTCCCCTGTTCTCCATGTTCAACGCATTACCTAATGTCTCACCTATGCTTTTCCGTCGCATTTCCTCACTAAGGATAACACCAACAACATCATCAAATTTTAAAGTATTTGAACCAGAGACAAAGTTACTCACAGCCATGACCAAGCCATTCTAGATTTTTGGCAATGAGCACAAGATTAGAAGAGCCCTGACCTCATCATCAAAGTCCACTTTTATAAAACTTAGTTCATTCGTAACCGTATTAAATTCATTTAAATGATCTACAACAGACCCACCTTCTGACGTATTCATATTAAATAATCTCTTCATTAGAAATACCTTATTCGACATCGAGGGGTTTTCATACAATTTATCCAATGCATCCATCAAACCCTTCGTTGTCTTTTCTTTCAAAATATTGAAAGCCACCGACGCTGTCAGGCTCAGCGGTATCATTCCTAGAGCCTTTATGTCAAGAATCTCCCATTCTTCATCCTTCATGGTCGTCAGCTTCTTTGTTATTCCGCCCAATGGTAGGAATATATCCTTCTGATATAAATAATCTTCCATCTGCATCTTCCATAACTGGTAGTTTTGGCCGTTAAATTTCTCGACCCTAAAATTTTCATCTTCCGACATTGCTCCCACTCGAACCAGGAACCCTCTTCTCCTGCGAGTTACCTTTCACTCTGATACCAGTTGTTAGAAAAACAGGGTCGCGGAGCAATAAAATAAAACAAATGCGGAAATAAAACACAGAAGATACACAATACAATAAAGACACAGATATATGTGGTTCACCAAGTGTGGGCTACGTCCTCCAGAGAAGTTGTCAGGTCCTTCCTTTGTTATTATCCAACAAATGAAGGGATACAACCTACAACAAACCCGTGGTAACTTCCTCTTCTTTCTGTCACAATCTCCTATCTCAGAATACAATATTCTCCATAATGCAAAGCCGTAATACATTTCCCTCATAACAGAGGGTTTCCTTCTTAGGAAAAAAACCCTAACATAATTTCTACCGTTAGATCTGCGACCTTATAATGAATAGTCTAGATTTACAATGAAATTACAATATACATTTACAAGGCAAATTTTCCTTCGGTGGCTTCGCCCCCGAACCCCCTTCTGCACTCCCCCACGTGGAAGAGTGTACATTATTCTGGGGTGTAAATTTTTCATGGGGTATAAACATGGCTGAAAACAAAGACCTCTGAAGCAGGAAGATAATCAGGCTCCACAACCAACAAACGATACTTGGGATCTTGTACCTCTTCCAAAAAGAAGAAAACTTGTCAGATGTAAATGGGTCTACAAAACTAAGTATGGATCAGATGGAAGTGCTGAAAGACACAAGGATCGGTTAGTTGCCAAAGGATTTTCTCAAGTTGAAGGCATTGCCTATAATGAAACCTTTGACCCTGTAGCCAAAATGAAATCCATCTGCCTTGTTCTTTCCCTTGTCGCCTCACATAAATGGGAGGTCCATCAAATGGATGTTAAATCTGCCTTCTTGCATGGCGATTTGAAAGAAGAAATCTACATGGAACAACCTCTTGGCTATGTCCATAATGACTCTAGCCTTGTTTGTCTCCTTAAGAAATCTCTTTATGGTCTTAAGCAAGCTCCCCGAGCTTGGTATGCCAAAATGGACAACTTTCTTATTGCCACTGGATTTTCTAGATGCCATTCTAATCCTAATGTCTATACCAAGAAAGTAGGAAGCCATCTCATAATCCTTGTCCTTTATTTTGATGACCTTATCCTTACTGTTAGTGACTCAAAACTTTTAAACCATGTGAAAACCAACCTTAAGAAGAAATTTGAAATGACAAACTTAGGTTTTTTGCACTACTTCCTTGGACTCCAAGTTTTGCAAACCAATGAAGGATTTTTTCTTTCTCAATCCAAGTATGCTTGTGACCTTCTTCGTCTCTTTCACATGGATGATTGTAAACCATCTCCTTCTCCCTTCCAGTCTGGAGTCAAGATTACTTCCGCTTGTACTTCTCCCGAAGTTGATGCCACCATATACCGTCAGTTAGTTGGTAGCCTCTTATACTTGACTCATACCCTGATGATCAAAAGTCTACTGCAGGTTATGTTTTCAGCCTTGGTTCAGGACCTGTCACTTAGGCCTGTAAGAAACAACAAGCTATTGCACTTTCTTCAGCAGAAGCAGAGAACTGAGCAGTGGTAAATGCAAGTCAAGAAGCCTTCTGGCTTCGACAGATCCTTTCAGAGTTTGGATTCAAGCAGCAACATCCGACCAGCTTTTGGTGCGACAATCAAAGTGCCATCAAGCTCGCCAAAGACCCAGTTCAACATCAGCGCATCAAGCACATCGAGCTACACATGCACTTCATCAGAAAGTTCATTCATGATCAAGTTATCGAAGTGCTCTTTTGCCCTACAGAAGATCAAGTTGTAGACATTTTCACAAAGTCTCTTACAGAAGCGAAGTTTTCCAAACTTCGATCTATGTTAGGTGTTCAGGAATTTGTCATTAAGGGGGGATAGGCTCTAATGCCTCCTTCCTTCTCCTATTGTGTCAACATTGTAAATATTTCAATCCTATCCCAAGTTGTTCTCAAGGGAGGATGTTAGGATATTTAGACACTTAGGAGTTAATTAAGATTTACTTGGTCTAATATGTCGTTAGGTAAAAGTGTGTTTCTTAGTGTGTTTCTTTAGTATGCATTAGTATGCATTTGTAGTTAGGAAATCCGACGGTCACGATATGTTCCTGACATAGAGTGATCTGACGGTTCATACTCTCATCGATCTTAACGGCCATTGATCTGTGGCTTAACACCCAATTGTTCCATGATCTCTATTTAAAGAGCATGGAGGGTCATTTGTCAATGATTGATTGTGAGAAACTCTCTTGTAAAATCTCTCTATAATCTCTTTCTTTGCATTAATAAACTGCTCCAAGTGGCTGCGTTGGTTGGGGCCGTGGATGTTTCCCCGTAAGGGTTTTACCACATGAAAACATCGATGTGTTTATCTTTGATCTGGTTATGTGAGTGGTTACTTAAGGTGTTCTTCCTCTATTGGAATACTTGTGTTGTCAAACATTTCTCTTCCTCTGTTGGAATACTTGTGTTGTCAAACATTGCTCTTAGTACCCCCTTCTCCTTGTTGATATGGCACGAGTGTCAAACTTTTATTTTTCTTATTAGCCCTTTGTATTTCTTAAAGTCTCACACTTTTTTTTTATAGCAATGGTGTTGAAATTTTGTTTTCCTTAGTACCCCTTTCTCTTAAGTGACGTGTCACCCTTGCTGAGTCAGCATAGCTTTTGACCTCTTCTTTATCTTAGTAAACCTTGTTATCCCCGATTTCTAGGGATAACTAGGAGATCATGTCTCGAGGCTCACAGGTCCTAGACATGGAGTACCGAGAGCAGGATTGACCTGAGCATGGCCCTGGAGGGCCCATCTTCTTCTCCTTCATCAGACTTGTCTTGTCAGCAACAACAGCATCCATCACCTTCGGCTTGGACTTGTATCGGAGAAGACTCTTGCTCCATGAGGTAATTGGTCCAGGTATCATGGTATGTGTCATTTTGATCAATATAACCTTTAGATATATGCATCTTACTCCTCTTATTTCTGACAACTGCTTGGATCTTACATTGACCCACTTGACCATGGTTGGGGGGATTGACAGGGTGTCCTAGCAAGCCTGTAACCATAGGTTTTGGTTTGCCACCGGGGGGATTTCTGAAGAGCCATCGTCCGCTCCCATCATATCATCACTTTTACATCTTATCTCCCACTCATCTGTCCCATTCCCCTAGTCCGGGCATTAGGATGATTTGTTTGTGGGGTTGCACCTTATCTCGTGGGAAGAAGGGGCTAAAGGCCCAGAAGGTAAAAGCAGTTGGTAAAAGATAAAAGCCATAAAAAATGAAACCTAGAGATGCCTCGCCCAGGGATCCCCGAGAAGGCAATAAAAGGCCTCTCAGTAAGAAACAAGAGGGACCCAAAGAAAAATAACAAAAACAAGACCTAGCCAAGAGGTTAGGGGGTCTCATCACGAGCCAGCCTATTATGTTCATGGGTACCTAGTAGTATGACATTGTCATTATCTAGTTACCACGCTAGGGCAGTGACCTTTGGTTGCATGGCCAAGGGAAATGGGGTCTCATCACAAGCCAGCCTTATCATCTCTGTGAAAGTGCTTGTGGGTAACACTGTCAGCTCTGGTCACCACGCCAAGGCAATGTCCTCTAGTTAGTCCTTGAAATAAAAAAGAAAGAAAGCAAAAAAAGAAAAGAAAAGAATAAAGGCAATAAAGGACTTGGAAAGAATTGCATCCATGACGGGTACAGCTCGCCTTCTACAAAGGCACCCACAGGTAATATCATGCATCCCTGTCTCTCACTCTACCCGTATGTCTAGACATCCTTTGACCACATCACCTCATTTTACATGGCTTGGACGATACCCCTTGGAGACCTTCCTTTCCTTATGGATACTAGCCCAATAGGGTATTTTGTCTTTTTCTTCGGCTTTGTATTGTAGGTCTTTGTAATATCTTTGAGCTATTGAATTATATATCAGGGTTTTTATACATATGTTTGATAACCTTAATGATGAAACGTGATTAACATTGTTATGATCCCTGTGACTAATAAGCCCATGGAGGGCGAAGTTTTTGATGTGTAGGACCATGCCCGACGGACAGGTACTAGTTTGACCAGTACACATGGGGAGATGATTAGTTCGGACCTCCATGGGGCTGAAGAGCCCATCAGATGGTTGTTGGGACCCCATCAGGGGCAGAGACAGGACAGTGCTTGATTGAGCTTTTGCACCTGAGAAGAAGAAGGACGTTCCATCCAGGACACTTTGGCTGAGTCCAGCCAAGGGGGGTTGACGCACTTCAGGTGGAACGTCTCCCTTAGATGGCCCAGGACATCACCTAGGAGCCATTGACGTCATCTTGACAGTGTGGTACTCTGACAGGGTAGTTGGCACGTGTGGCAGGGTTTGGAGGCCCAAAGATGGCCAATGTTTTGTCATTTGTGTTGGATTTTTCCCTAAAAGGTGCTAACGTCTCCCTCAGTATGGCTTGACGTCTTGCTTATGCTCATTTAGGGCTTTGATTTAACAATTTAATGTAAAAACAGTATGATTTTGGTTTGTAGCCTTGTCGGTTATTTTTAATGACCTAATTTTAATTAGAGGTCATGATACACTATATATTGAGGAGTTTTTCCCTCATTTTGACAATAAGACACAACTCACTCTCTTGTGAGGTCTGATTTTTGCGCCCTTATTGGGTATTTGGTCTTTTAAAGTAAGGCACACTTGTTGATGGAAGGATTTTCTTGTCATATTTGGCATTTCTCTTGAAGGAAGGTTTACAACTAGGGTTTGCAATGCTATTTCTTCATCATATGTAAGTGTTTTTCCTGCAAAACTTCTTGATTGAATGGTTGTAGTTTTTTATTCTTGCATTTACTTATAAATTTGTTGATTTAAAACCCTAGGTGACAAGCACACAGTAGGTCCTTGTTTCATGTCCCCTAAAAGGGAAATATCCAGCCATTGAAGAAGGAATGAAGAGCCTAGCCTTTGCTACACTCTTTTCACTTCTTCCCCTTATGCTAGCTGTGATTTTTAAAGGTTAAAAAGGAGGTGACGTCCCAGGTTTAGGTTATCTACACCTAGGGCCGTCCATTTTATAGGGTTTGGTGATAGAGCCTTGCCATTGCAACACTCTCCCTCACCTCATTCTCTTGTTTTAACTTATCGTTTATGCTAGCCGTTTTGCCAAGTTTGACCTAAGGAAGGAAGAAAGAGCACGAGGCCTTGCTTAAGCAACACCGGAGTGAGCCTCTTTCCCCTAGGTTTTTGATTCTAGGGCCCTACCCTTGCAACACCTTAGAACCCTTCCCTCTTGTCCTTAGCCTTTTATCCCTTCAACTTTGCGTCCTCTCCTTGATTGACTCCATCTACCCTTAGGCACTGATCTTAGATCCACAACGTTGAAGTGATAGTGCTCAAACAACCTCTCAAAACCTTGAAATTTGAAACCCTAACTAACTAGCTAACCCTAACTAGGCTGACGTCATACTTGGTTATTCCATCTTGACGCAACACCTTTTAATGATAAGCAATTAGATGATGGTTGAAAGCATTTATTGAATAAAAGATTGATTTGATGCATTGTTGGCTACATCATCTCAGTAGTTATTGATGAATTGATACTTTTCCACTGCTATATTGATAAACGTTGATCTCATTAATATCTGTTGTTTTAATTGCTTACATATTGATGTCAAATAGTTACATGAAGTACTAACCCACTGAATTATAGCCTGCGTATATATTGTTTTTCTATTGTCTTGTTTCGGGCAGGTCATCTCATTTGGGCATACACTTCATTTATTGGCTGATTAGCTGGACTATCTGATCCCGGTGGTAACCTGCAAGGAGGGACTTTTACCTTAACCTTTATATCTTTGCCTCTTCAAAACCCCAAGTTACTAGGGACGTCTCCCTTGGGCTAACCTTCCTAAATAGAAAGAACCTCCCCATTGTGGTGACATTGGGTGGGGAAGGTTCTTGTTACGCCAGTTTGGCCTCTATCCTCTAGCCTTTGAACCTAGCTACAAACTGTGCGATAACAAACCTTTCTCCTTACTGACATGGCATGGGTGTCAAAAATTTATTTTTCTTAGTACCCCTTTCTCTTTGTTGACATGTCACTATTTTTTTTGTTGCATAGGTCTTGAACTTCACTTTTCATTAGTACCTTGTGCTCTTAGGTGACATGTCACCCTTGCTGTGTTGGCATAGCTTTCAACCTCTTCATTTTCTTAGTGCACCTTTCTCTTCATTGACATGGCACGGGTGTCAAAATTTTGTTTTTCTTAGTACCCCTTTATCTTTGTTTTCATGTTACCCTTTTTTGTGTGGCATCGGTGTTGAACTTCTCTTTTAATCAATACCCCTTACTTTTGGGCGACGTGTCACCCTTGTTGAGTTGGCATAGCATTCGAACTCTTTGTATTCATAGTACCCCTTTATCTTTATTGACGTGTCATACGTTTTTGTGTGGTGTGGGTGTTGAAATTCTCTTTTCCTTAGTAACCCTTGCTTTTAGGCGATCTCTCACCCTTGATGAGTTGGAAACACTTTTTACCTCTTCATTTTCTTAGCACCCTTTTCTCCTTGTCGACATGGCATGGTTGTTAAACTTTTATTTTTCTTAGTACCCATTTATCTTTGTTGATGTGTCACGCTTTTTTGTGTGGCATAGGTGTTGAACTTATCTTTTCCTTAGTAAGCCTTGCTCTTAGGTGAGTGTCACCCTTGATGAGTTGGCATAGCTTTCGAACTCTTCATTTTCTTAGTACCCCTTTCTCCTTGTTGACATGGCACGAGTGCCAAACTTTTATTTTTCTTAGTACCCCTTTATCTGTGTTGATGTGTCACCCTTTTTCGTGTTGCATAGGTTTTGAACTTCTCTTTTCCTTAGTATTCGTTGCTCTTTGGTGACATGTCACGCTTTCTTATTTGGAATAGATTTCAACCTCTTCGGTTTCTTGGTACGCCTTTCTCCTTGTTCACATGGCACAGGTTTCAAACTTTTATTTTTCGTAGTACCCATTTATCTTTGTTGGTCTGTCACCCTTTTTTGTTTGGCATAAGTGTTGAACTTCGATTTTCCTTACTAACCCTTATTCTTAGGTGACGTGTAACACTTGTTGAGTTTTCATAGCATTCAACCTCTTCATTTTCTTAGTACCCCTTTCACCTTGTTGACATGGCACGAGAGTCAAACGTTTATTTTTCTTAGTACCCCTTTATCTTTGTTGACGTGTCACCCTTTTTTTCTATGGCAGAGGTGTTGAACTTATCTTTTATTTAGTACCCATTTCTCTTCGATAGCGTGTCACCCTTGATTTGTTGGCATAGATTTCGACCTCTTCATTTTCTTAGTACCCCTTTCTCCTTGTGTACATGGCAGGGGTATCAAACTTTTATTTTTCTTGGTACCCGTTTATCTTTGTTGACGTGTCACTATTTTTTGTGTTGCATAGGTGTTGAACTTCTCTTTTCATTAGTACCCCTTTCTCTTAGTGGAAATCTCACCCTTTCTAAGTCGCAATAGATTTGGAGCTCTTCATTTTCTTAGTACTTGTTTCTCCTTGTTGACATGGTACATGTGTCAAACCTTTATTTTTCTTAGTACCCCTTTATCTTTGTTGACGTATCAACCTTTTTTTTTGTGCATAGGTGTTGAACTTCTCTTTTTCGTAGTACCCCTTGCTCCTAGGTTACCTGTCACAGTTGTTGAGTTGGCATAGCTTTTCACCTCTTCATATTCTTAGTACCCCTTTCTCCTTGTTGACAAGGAATGGGTGTCGAGATTTTATTCCTCTTAGTACCCCTTTATCTTTCAAGACATCTCACCCTTTTTTGTGTGGCATAGTTGTTGAACTTCTCTTTTCCTTAGTATCCCTTGCTCTTAGGGGACGTGTCACCTTTGAAAAGTTTGCATAGCTTTTGACCTCTTTATTTTCTTAGTACCCCTTTCTTCTTGTTGACATGACATGGGTGTCATCTTTTATTCTTCTTAGTACCCAATTATTTGTGTTAACGTGTCACCCTTTTTTGTGCGGCATAGGTATTGAACTTCTCTCTTCCTCAATACCCCTTGCTCTTATGTGATGCGTCTCCCTTGCTAAGTTTTCATAGCCTTTGACCTATTTATTTTCTTAGTACCCCTTTCTCCTTGTTGACATGGCACTAGCGTCAAACTTTTAATTTTCTTAGTACCCATTTATTTGTGTTGACATGTCACCCTGCTTTGTGTGGCATAGTTGTTGAGCTTCTCTTTTCCTTAGTACCCCTTGCTCTTAGTTGTAATGTCACCGTTTTCTAAGTTGCAATAGCTTTCAAGCTCTTCATTTCCTTAGTACCCCTTTCTCCTTGTTGGCATGGCACATATGTGAAACTTTTATTTTTCTTATTACCCCTTTATCTTTGTTGACGTATCACCCATTTTTTGTTGTGAAAAGGTGTTAAACTTCTCTTTTTCGTAGTACCCCTTGCTCTAAGGTGACGTGTCACACTTGTTGAGTTGGCATAGCTTTTGACCTCTTCATTTTATTAGTACCCATTTTTCCTAGTTGACATTGCACGGGTGTAAATATCTTATTATTCTTAGTACCCCTTTATATTTGTTGACGTCTCACCCTTTTTGTCTGGCATAGTTGTTGAACTTATATTTTCCTTAGTACGTCTTGCTCTTAGGTGACATGTCATCCTTGCAAAGTTTACATAGTTTTGACCTCTTCTTTTTCTTAGTACCCCTTTCTCCGTGTTGACAAAGTACGGGTGTCAATATTTTATTCTTTTCAGTACCCCTTTATATTTTTTAATGTGTCACCTTTTTTGTGGGGCATAGGTATTGAACTTCTCTTTTCCTCAGTACCCCTTTCTCTTAGGCGACGTGTCACCCTTGTTGACTTGGCATTTCTTTCGACCTCTTTGTTTTCTTAGCACCGCTTTATCTTTGTTGACGCATCACCATTTTTTGTGTGGCATTGGTGTTGAACTTCTCTTTTCCTTAGTACCCCTTTCTCTTTTGTGATATGTCACCCTTGCTTAGTTGGCATAGATTTCAACCTCTTTGTTTTCTTAGTACCCCTTTCTCCTTGTTGATGTGGAAGGAGTGTCAAATATTTATTTTTCTTAGTAATCATTTATCTTTGTTGACATGTCACCCTTTTTTGTGTCGCATAGGTGTTGAACTTCTCTTTTCCTTAGTACCCCTTTCTCTTAGGTGATGTGTCACCCTTTGTTTAGTTGGAATAAATTTCGACCTCTTCTTGTTCTAGGTACCCATCTCACCTTGTTGACATGGCACAAGTTCCAAACTTTTGTTTTTCTTAGTACCCCTTCATATTTTTTCACATGTCAACCTTTTCTTTGTGGTATAGGTGTTGAACTTCTCTTTTCGTTGGTACCCATTATTCTTAGGCAACGTGTCACCCTTTTTGAGTTGGCATAGCTTTCAACATCTTTGTTTTCTTAGTACCTCTTTCTCCCTATTGAGATGGCACAATTGTTGATGTGTCACCCTTTCTTGTGTGGCATAGGTGTTGACCTTATCTTTTTCTTAGTACCTGATTCACTTAGGTGGCATGTCACCCTTGTTGAGGTTGAATAACTTTCAATCTCCTCATTTTCTTAGTACATGTTTCTCCTTGTTGGCATGGCACGACTATCAAACTTTTTCTTTTGTTAGCACCCATTTATCTTTTTYCACATGTCACCTAGTTTTATGTTGCATAGTCATTGAACTTCTCTTTTTGTTAGTAACCCTTCCTCTCAGGTGACATGTCACCCTTTTTGAGTTGGCATAGCTTTCGACCCTTTCATTTCTTAGCACCCCTTTCTCCTTGTTGACATGCAATGGGTGTCAAAATTTAATTTTTCTTAGTACCACTTTATCTATGTTGATGTGGCACATTTTTTTATGTGGCATAAGTGTTGAACTTGTATTTTCCTTAATACCCATTTCTCTTTGGTAACATGTCACACTTGCTGAGTTGGCATAGCTTTCGACCTCTTTGTATTCTTAGTACCCCTTTCTCCTTGTTGACATGGCACATGTGTCAAACTTCTATTTTTCTTAACACCCATTTATCTTTGTTGACGTGTCACCCTTTTTTGTGTGGCATAGGTGTTGGACTTGTCTTTTCCTTAGTACCCCTTTCTCTTAGGTGACGTGTCACCCTTGTTGAGTTGGCATAGATTTCCATCTCTTCATTTTCTTAGTACCCCTTTATCCTTGTTGACATAGTACAGGTGTGAAACTTTTATTTTTCTTAGTACCCCTTTATCTTTGTTTAGGTGTCACCCTTTCTTGTTATGCATAGTTGTTGAACTTCTCTTTTCCTTAGTACCCCTTGTTCTTAGGAGAATTGTCACCCTTTCTAAGTTGGCATAGCTTTTGACCTATTTTTTTTCTTAGTACCTCTTTCTCCCTATTAACATGGCATGGGTTCCAAAATTTTATTTTTCTCGGTACCCCTTTATCTTTGTTGACGTGTTACCCTTTTTTGTGTGGAATAGATGTTGACCTTCTCTTTTCCTTAGTACCCATTTCTCTTAGAAGATGTGTCATGCTTGTTGAGTTGGTATAAAATTCAATCTCTTCGTTTTCGTACTGAACCTTTCTCCTTTTCGACATAGTATGGGTGTCAAACATTTTATTTTCTTAGTACCCATTTAGCTTTGTTGATGTGTCACCCTGTTTTGTGTGGCATATGTGTTGAACTTCTATTTTCCTTAGTATCGCTTTCTCTTAGGTGATGTGTCACCCTTTTTTATGTGGCATAGGTGTTGAACTTCTCTTTTCCTTAGTACCCATTTTTCTTTGGTGATGTGTTACCCTTGCCGAGTTGGCATAGCTTTTAAGCTCTTTGTTTTCTTAGTACCCCTTTCTCCTTGTTGACATGGCACATGTGTCAAACATTTATTTTTCTTAGTACCCATTTATCTTTGTTGATGTGTCGCCCTTTTCTTGTGTGGCATAGGTGTTGAACTTTTCTTTTCCTTAGTACCCCTTTCTCTTAGGTGTTGTGTCACCCTTGTTGAGTTGGCATAGATTTTGACCTCTTCAATTTTTTAGTAGCCCTCTCTCCTTGTTGACATGGCACGAGTGTCAAAATTTTATTTTTCTTAGTACCCCTTTATCTTTGTTGATGTGTCACCCCTTTTTGTGTGGCATAGGTATTGAACTTCTCTTTTCCTTACTACCCCTTTCTCTTAGGTGACGAGTCACCCTTGTTGAGTTGGCATAGATTTCGTCCTCTTCGTTTTCTCAGTACCCCTTTCTCCTTGTTGACATGGCACAGGTTTCAAACTTTTAATTTTCTTAGTACCCATTTATCTTTGTTGATGTGTCACCCTGTTTTGTGTGGCATAGGTGTTGAACTTCTCTTTTCCTTAGTACCAATTGCTCTTACGATACATGTCATATTTTCTGAGTTGGAATAAATTTCGACCTATTCATTTTCTTAGTACTCCTTTCTCCTTGTTGACATGGCATAGGTGTCAAACATTTATTTTTCTTAGTACCCATTTGTCCTTGTTGACATGTCACCCTTTTTTGTGTGGCATAGGTGTTGAACTTCTCTTTTCCTTAGTACCCCTTGCTCTTACGTGATGTTTCACCCTTGTTGAGTTGGAATATATTTTGACCTCTTCATTTTCTAAGTATCCCTCTGGCCTTATTGACATGGCACGTGTGTCAAACTTTTATTTTTCTTAGTACCCCTTTATCTTAGTTGATGTGTCATCCTTTTTTGTGTGGCATAGGTGTTGAACTTATCTTTTCGTTAGTACCCCTTGATCTTAGGCGATGTGTCACCATTTATCAGTTGGAATAGATTTCGACCTCTTTGTCTTCTGTGTACCTCTTACACCCTGTTGGCATGGCATGAGTGTCAATATTTTATTTTTCTTAGTACCCCTTTATCTTTGTTGACGTGTCACCCTTTTTTGTGTGGCATAGGTGTTGAAATTATCTTTTCCTTACTACACATTTCTCTTAGGAAAAATTTCACCCTTGCTGAGGTTGAACAACTTTAAATCTCTTTGTTTTCTTAGTACTCGTATCTCCTTGTTTACATGGCATGGTGTCAAAATTTTAATTTTGTTACAACCCATTAATCTTTGTTGATCTGTCACCCTGTTTTGTGTGGCATAGGTGTTGAACTTCTATTTTCCCTAGTACCCCTTTCTCTTAGGTGACGAGTCACCCTTTCTAAGTTGGCATAGCTTTCAACATATGCATTTCTTAGCACCCCTTTCTCCTTGTTGACATGGCTCAAGTGTCAAACTTTAATTTTTCTTAGTACCTCTTTATCTTTGTTCACATGTCACCCTTTTTTGTGTGGCATAGGTGTTGAAATTGTATTTTCCTTAGTACCTCTTATTCTTTGGTGACATGTCACCCTTGCTGAGTTGGCACAACTTTCAACCTCTTTGTTCTCTTAGTACCTCTTTCTCCCTTTTGACATCGCATGGGCGTCAAGCTTTTATTTTTCTTACTACCCCGTTATATTTGTTGATGTGTCACCCTTTTTTGTGTCGAATAGATTTTGAGCTTATTTTTCCTTAGTACCCCTTGCTCTTAGGTGACATGTCACCCTTGCTGAGTTGGAATAGCTTTCGTACTCTTTGTTTCTCAATACCCCTTTCTCCTTGTTGACATGGCATATGTGTCAAACTTTTAATTTTCTTAGTACTCATTTATCTTTGTTGACGTGTCACCCTGTTTTGTGTGGCATAGGTGTTGAACTTCTCTTTTCTTAGTACCCCTTGCTCTTAGGTGAAGTGTCACACTTTCTGAGTTGGGATAGCTTTTGACCTCTTCATTTTCTTAGTACAAATTTCTCCTTGTTGACATGATGCATGTGTCAAACATTTATTTTTCTTAGTACCCATTTATCTTTGTTGACATGTCACCCTCTTTTGTGTGGCATAAGTGTTGAATGTTTCTTTTACTCTCAACCCCTTGCTTTTAGGTGATGTGTCACCCTTGCTAAATTGGCCTGGATTTTTACTTCTTTGTTTTCTAAGTACCCTTCTTTTCCTGTTGACATGGCACGAGTGTAAAACTTTCATTTTTCTTAGTACCCCTTTATCTTTCTTGATGTGTCACCCTTTGTTTGGAATAGGTGTTAAACCTATCTTTTCCTTAGTACCCCTTGCTCTTTTGTGACATGTCACCCTTGCTGAGTTGGCATAGGTTTCGACCTCCTTATTTTCTTAGTACCTCTTTCACCTTGTTGACATGTCAATAGTGTCAAGCTTTTATTCTTCTTAGTACCCCTTTATCTTTGTGGACATGTCACCCTTTTTTGTGTGGAATAGGTGTTGAAATTCTCTTTTCCATTGCTCTTAGGATAAGTGTCACCCTTGTTGAGATTGAATAACTTTCAATATATTCATTTTCTTAGTACTCCTTTCTCATTTTTAACATGGCATGCATGTCAAACTTTTGATTTTGTTACAACCCATTAATCTTTTTTGATGTGTCACCCTGTTTTGTGTGGCATAGGTGTTCAACTTATCTTTTCCCTAGTACCCTTTTCTCTTAGGTGACGTGGTGTATCTTTCGACCTCTTCATTTCTTAGCACCCCTTTCTCCTTGCTGACATGGCACGAGTGTCAAACTTTAATTTTTCTTAGTACCTCTGTATCTTTGTTGATGTGTCACCCATTTTTGTGTGGCATCGGTGTTGAACTTGTATTTTCCTTAGTACCCCTTTTTGTTTGGTGACATGTCACCCTTGCTGAGTTGGCATAGCATTTGACCTATTTGTTTTCTTAGTAACTCTTTCTCTCTTTTGACATGGCACGGGTGTCAAGCTTTTATTTTTCTTAGTACTCCTTTATCTTTGTTGACCTATCACCCTTTTTTGTGTGGCATGGGTGTTGAACTTCTCTTTTCCTTAGTACCCCTTGCTCTTAGGTGACGTGTCACTCTTGTTGAGTTGACATAGCTTTCTCTTCATTTTCTTAGTACCACTTTCTCCTTGCTGACATGGCACATGTGTCAAACTTTTGATTTTCTTGGTACCCATTTATCTTTGTTGACGTTTTACCCTATTTTGTGTGGCATAGGTGTTGAACTTCTCTTTTCCTTAGTACCCCTTGCTATTAGGTGACATGTCACACTTTCTGAGTTGGCATAGCTTTCGACCTCTTCATTTTCTTACGACCCCTTTCTCCTTATTGACATGGCACATGTGTCAAACATTTATTTTTCTTAGTACCCATTTATCTTTGTTGTCATGTCACCCTTTCTTGTGTGGCATAGGTGCTGAAATTATCTTTTCCTTAGTAGCCCTTGCTCTTAGGTGATGTGTCACCCTTGCTGAGTTGGCATAGTTTTTGACCTCTTCATTTTCTAAGTATCCCTCTTGCCTTGTTGACATGACACGGGTGTCAACCTTTTATTTTTCTTAGTACCCCTTTGTCTTTGTTGACGTGTCACACTTTTTTCTATGGCATAGGTGTTGAACTTATTTTTTCCTTAGTCCCTTGATCTTAGGCGACGTGTCCCCCTTGTTGAGTTGGCATAGCTTTCAATCTATTTTTTTTCTAAGTACCTCTTTCACCTTGTTGACATGGCATGAGTGTCAAGATTTTATTTTTCTTAGTACCCATTTATCTTTGTTGATTTGTCACCCTTTTTAGTGTGGAATAGGTGTTGAAATTATATTTTCCTTACTATCTCTTTCTCTTAGTTTGTGTTTCAACCTTACTGAGTTGGCATAGATTTCGATGTCTTCATTTTCTTAGTACCTGTTATAAGCAAAATCTGTCCGTGGGGATGGATCCGACCTATCCGGTTGCGAAGCCGGTTACAGCCCCTTTGGTAGCTCGGCACGAGGCAGAGACTACCTGCACCTCAGGTGGTCCTTCGCCTGAGGCGGTAAAGAAGGGGAAGAAGAAAGGTGAAAGACTTACAAGAAGTCGTTCTTAAGACCACCCACCTTGGGTGTTATCCTTCCTTAACTTCCTGGATGGCCGAAATGGCCTGGGGGATGAAATTTATGAACAATAGGATGAAAATGAGCTTGTTGATTTTTAGGACAGCGAACTAAATAAAGTGGACAGCAAGTTGTTCACTTCCTTAAAGTGTTGGAAACTGCCCCAGAATGGGTCGCCGGGGTAAACCGGTATCCTGGGTAAATAACCAATGAATACTTTAAGCAAATGGGTATGAAACAAGGGTGAAAAGGGGTTTTAAAAGCTACAGCCAAGTACCTTTAAATGGCTGTAAATTACGAACAGCAAGTTGTTCAAAGCTTTCAAAGCAAGGAAACAAGCCCAAAATGGCTCAATACCCCCCAGGGTGACCCGGGAAGTGATCCTGAAAGATTGTTAAGTCAAATAAAGGCTGTAAAAGTGGATGAACAGCTTTGCAACAAGCTGTTACAGCTATGATATAACAAAAAGTATACACAACTTCAGTTTTGGTTTGTGAGTGGAAAAGGTGGACTGACGAAAGGTTGACTTTAAAATATTTTATCGATCAATTTTTGTTTTTTATCACATGTCTTGACCACCACACAGTTTTGAAGGTTATCCCGATCAGGCAAACACATCCTGGAATTGTGCCAACCAGTATATGAAGAGTAGTCCTAGCAGTCCACGGTGGTTAGGTTGAAGAGTGTCCCATGCAGTTCAGAGAAGTAGGGGTTAGCCACTTTTCGTCACTAGCGCTTTCGGGCTCTTAAAGCCGCTCAGATGGAAGAAGGATACCCGCGAAAAGGAAGAGGCTCAGGACCCCCCTAAAGAGGGTTTTTGCTGAGCTTACCCAAGCAGAGTAGTGTTCCAACCGAGCTGAGCTAATCAACTCCTCGACCGTGTGGTACTGAGGAAAGACCACTCGACTTATACTAACTAGACAACTTCCGAGGGGCTCCTGATGAAGACTCCCTAGCTTTGACTCTTAATGTTCTATGAAATTGAAATTGCATAAAATAAAATACCAGACCATCCACGTGGCGAGGTCACGCCTTGCTTTCACAAGTGTGCCTCCTGGTTATTGAAATTGAAAACTATCTTGAAACTATATACATAAA
>ML786623.1:10006-47048 GCA_009831015.1 Picea engelmannii
TATTTAGTATAAATAAGGGTCGAGGGTATGAGAACCCTAGCTTGGAGATTATTGTAACAGAGTGTTGCTCGATTGGAGGTTGCCCCCTCGAAGAGGCCTGTGAACATTGCTTTCTGAATCAAAGTGTTATTTCTATTGCTATTTCGTATATCATTTCTGTGTATTGTGAAGATTATGCTAGATGTTTACTGTTATTCTGCCATTTCTAGCATTTTATTTCTGTTCTGCATATTTTGTATATCTGGTATCTTGCAGTCATCACCCACTTCTTGTTTCTACAGTCATGTTTCTTGTACATATTTCCCTTATGGTCTGCGGGAGCCCCAATCCCAATCTATATGACAAACACATTGAAATTTCCTTGTAACTTATTTAGTGCATTTCAAACTAAACTGCTTAATAAACTGTTATATACTTTCAAATTTTTTTGATGTATTTCAAGCTAATCTGCTTAATAAAAAAATTTCTTCCACTATGCACAAATTGTATTATTTTATATACTTTCAAAAAATTGTATTTTGTTATATAGTTTCCACTAATATGTTTTCAAATAAAATTTTTGACTAATATGTTTTCAAATAAAACTAATTGTATTTTGTTATATACTTTCAAAAAATTGTATTTTGTTATATACTTTCCACTAATATGTTTTCAAATAAAAATTTCCACTAATATGTTTTCAAATAAAACTGCTTTTTTATCTTTCACCACTATGTATACTCTCAAACTTTTTTAATGTATTTCAAACTAAACTGCTTCATAAATGTTTTTCTTCCACTATGCACAAATTGTATTTTGTTTCAAATCATAAATTTTTTTCTTCTAGCATGCACAAATTATATTTTGTTTATACCACCACGTGTCATTTACTGCATGGATACCACCTGTGCTTCATGCATCTTGCCACATCTTCGTTGTAGTTTCCATTTGCCTCTACTACTTCTCCCTTTCCCTATTCAACCCGGTAGGGACTACACTGCCACACATCCTTGTTTCTCTTAGAAATTTGAGATTCTATAATTTGATTATGTTAAAAAAATATTGTTATTTGAAATGCAATATATATTATAATATATTTATTTTTTCTATCAACATTAGTTATTACTTAGATATTTAAAATTAAAAAAAAACATCATCAATGAGTGACCTTCCCTAAGAATTTTGAATTTCTTATACTATAGATAGTGGTTGCGAGATATTTGCTATTAACAAAATCTACCACAAAGTAGAGAGTATTGATAAACTCCCCATAACATGCTAGAGTGGTGATTTGGGGTTTTTGTTTTGTGTGCATATTTTGATAGATGTTTAAGATTCATAAAACAAACAAATAGGTTGGGTTGGCAAGTGATTATAGATCATGACAATCTAAGATCCTGATAAGAAACATATCAAAGAGAGAGAAGTCAAACCAAATGTGATTAAAGGAAAGGAAAACACTGACAAATTTGTTAGAAAAAAACACGGAAAACAAACCTAATGGAGATTTAGCCTCCTTATTCTAAACACTAATTTTGGTTATCTGATAACTTATATCAATTGATTGGAGTTTCATGTACCTCATCCAAGTGCCTTTAAGGGTTTTACTAATCCACTTCATGAGGAGATTTCCTAGATAAATGAGAATTCTCTAGCTATGACACTTAGTATCTACTTTCAAAAGTTAAAAACTCAACATTAAAAATAATATGTATTCAAATATAATGCAAAAAATAAATTTTAAGAATGAATTGAAAGCAAAATATAAGCTAGAGTACTAAACTAAAAGTTGCAAATTTGAGATTAGTATAAGCGACCAACACTATTGAAATTGAAATGAGAGTAGAATGGACACTAATGTTTAAAGACAAAACATAAATATGATTTGTACAATGACAAAGCCAAAAATCAAAATGTTTGGTTGCAAACTATAGAAAAAATAGTTTCATGATCAAGGAAAAAATCATGTTCCAAAGTGAATGGTAGTTTGTTTTATTTTCTTTAGAATCATTAAATGTTACTTCAATGATAAAATAAAATGACATCTAAAACAAAGATAGTTGTGTATGTGTCTAATTTGAAGAATTGAGGTGTGAGAATAAGGTGACATGTAATTATTTTTGCATTTTTTGATAAGTAGTGAACAACTATGAAAATCACCTGCAAACAAGATTACAAGAGGAACAAAGGGAAGCCTTTTATGAATTTGAAACCAAAATAAGTAAGTTAAAAAATAAAAAGGTTTTTTTGGAACATGTGTGTTAGTGAATTTTGAGCCTAAAGAGGTCTTGTTGGGTCCCTAAAATCCTATTGGAATCTTATAGGGTGCTTGGTTGACATAACTATAAGATTTTAAGCCAAATATTGTCCCAATATCCCCCTTTAATTTGTAATTGGATAAGATTAGGTATATAAAATTGGCCAAATTTAAAATAAACCCCCTTTAAAAGTAGGTAGGGATTACAAATGATCAATTTTAACAAACTACCTATCGTGACAAGGTACAAAACAATGAACAAATGAAGAAGGTTACTAATGAGTAGTCTTCAAAAGATGACATCAAATATAGTACTATTGTAGAGTCATAACATGACAAAACATTGATAATGATATCATAAGTGCTCCGAGGTGCTTCATGAATAAGAATAAAGTACACACTATGAAGATGGCTACATATCCTAAATATAATGAAGATCCTTTGCAGAGGTGAAAAATGGAAAAGATTTGACAACAATTAACATTAATGGTCCAAGCGGGCCAAAAAATATAATGTTCTATAAACAACACATGTACCAAGATGGTGCACCATCGTAAAATGTGTAAATGAAGAAACAAAGGATATTATAAAAATTGTCATATGAAGACTACATAATTTTCACTCAATGATGAAGATAAGTCTTTGAGTGGCACATTCTATGTGAGGGCTCCATAAGAACGATACAAAATAATTTGCATCAAGGTACATAGAAGAACCTCTAAGTAAAAGAAAATAATCTCAAGATCTCATTAAACCTAGTTGTGTTACCAATGCTTGGAAATCACATCAAACCATCTTCAGATGTAATTGACAAAATAAAAAATAAAATCTATCGATAATAGTTACAAATGATATATGACAGAATTATGAGAGAAAAAATAGTTCCATGTTCAAGCAATCCAATCTTCTTCAAATATATAAAGTAATGAAAGATGGAGGAGGAGTTGGTGGATTACTCATTAAGTATTATAGAAACATTGGGGGGACTTGATTTTCATCTTGCAAGAGGGATTTTTTTTTATACAGGAGGTAAGAAAATATCATGCCATTATAAGTGAGGGGAATAGTTTCCTTGAAATGCCCAGGGTTTCAATACCATGAAAGGTTTTGGAAAAGAGATTTGGGGATACATTTTTCCTTTTGATATCTTGGGTTTCTAGATTCACAATGTTTGAATTCTTGATGTTGACATCTTGGTCCTATGATACATAGTCCATATTCGATATGTGAAGAGAAATATAGATCAAAAAATACATTAGAGAAAGAAGCCTTGAGTTAGGAGCCTTAATTGAATCAATCCAAACCCATTGAAGAGAGCAGAGATAGAATCAATGTTAGTCAATGACTACTCTAAGGTATGGATTGATTTATAAATCAAGGAAGCAATCACTCTCCATCTTGGAACTAGATAGTCACCATAAGAAAGTAAGTCCTCAAGACATTGGAAAATGCTCAATCCAGAATGAGTACCCAATGAAGGATTTTCAAAACATCGTTGTTTTTTCTTTTAACATAAATTGGTAAATATATATTAAAAGTGTGGATAAATCCACTAATTTACAAAACAGGGGCCATTATAGGCCTTCGAAAAGTAGATACTTTGACATCTGATTTTTTTGAAACAAAAATGAATTTCATGGTGTGTCCTCCTTCCCTAGCTAAACTGTTGTGATTGTATTTCACAAAGTAAATTCGATAAAAGACACTGTTAATACACATCGAAAAACAAAACATGATAGCTGCAAATTTGAAGGGCTCAACTACTTGATTCCATTTTGATATTTTGTTGCTCCATAATTGCTTCTAGGTGGGGCTCGTTGAGGTTTGGAATTTGATTCACTGAGACTGAGTTTTCTTTTTTGGATGCTCCCGAGTGACTTTCTGGATTGCTTGGCTGATGTTTCACTCTTTCAAGATGGTCCAAATGACACTGCATTATCTCCATGCTGCTACATTGTTCCTCAATCTGGCTCCTTTGATCATAGCTCTCATCTTGTAGTCTTTCTATTAGGTTCCTATATTGGGCCATAGTTTCGAGTTCAAACGTCAGAGTGGAACTGAGAGCTCCCAATTGAATTCTCGTCCTGCGACATCCTATACATTCATCCTCAGGGTCCAATTGTCCAGATTCCATGAAGAGGCCTTTACCACCCTGCATAACCGCTGAGTTTCTTTGAAATTTCCAAGAGGTGTCCAAACTGTCGAGGGAGCCACGAAGCTGCAAGGAGTTGGGAGAACTGTGGAGAGAAAAGAGGACGGGAAGGTCTAGAAAAAATAGAGTCCACAGAAGCCACTGGATGGGAAAATTGGGAAAAATGTGTAGGGGAAAAAGAAAGGGTGAGTCCAGAGAGTCTAGAGTCCACAAAATCCACTAAAATAGGTTCCGAGCGAATCAAAGCTGAAATAGAGCACGATGAGTGAGAAGAATCGAGACTAGTCGAGGAGGAGCCCCAAAGCACAGGGAGGTGATGAAAAAAGACAACCGAGACCATTCAATTACGTTATGGGTGTAACATAAGCAAGGCAGAGAGAAAAGCGAGGAATTCAGGGTAAGACGAGGAGAGACCCAGAAATGTTGTCAGGAGAAGAAATGGATAAATAGCGTTAAGGGGTGGCCAGAGAGACTTACCAAAACCACTAAACATCTTTTCCCCTGCAAGGTCGAGTACAGGGAAAAATTCCCCCATGTTTCATTTAATGTTGGATTTGTGATAGCCAGAAAGGTTGTTGAGTATGCCTTGTACGATGTACATGAGGCCTCCATGTTTTCAGGCTTGCATATGAACCTGGCCTCACCTTGACGCTTAATCTGTGTGACTAGACTGTCACACACCTTCTCCATCTTCTTCAACGCCTTTAATTCATGAGTTCCCATGAGCGTTGAAGGACAATACTCCCGGACATCCAAAACCATGATGAAGCCCGCACTTGGACTATTAGTGGTCACTGCGCAATGGTCGATGGGACTTGCCATCCGCCCGCTTCACCTTCTACCTCTACTGATGGCCTGTTTCGTGTGCCTAAACCACATACCCTCTATTTCTCTCACACCTGCGTGTCTAATCCACCTGTCCTTACGTGCACTGGAGCCTCGAAAGGCCCCATCCCCAACCTTTTCAGCATGTCCAATCCACTTGTCCATGCGTGCGTTGGAGCCCTAAGAAGCCCCAGGCCTGACCTTTTCAGTGTGTCCAGTTCACTTGTCCATGCATGTGCTAGAGCCCTGTTGGCAGCCAATACAATTTTTCTATTGCCCTATAAGCTTCCTACACCTATGTCTTGCGAACTTCAAGTTTTTGTTGCAGACGAAACTTTCATTTCTTGAGACTTTTGCACATTTTTCTTCGTAAAGTTTTCACGACCGTACGCGTGAAAACTTCTCCGTTTGAAGTCACATTTTGATCACTATCTGAACTGTCATGATCTTTTTATCAATGTGCTTACTGCACTTACCTTTGTTTATCATTGTGTAGCTAAAAGAACTTTTGAACTGTATTCACAAGTCATTCTTATATTGACTGTGGGATTGAGTTTCATTGAGTTTGCAATACATTAATCTTGGGATTTGAACTTTGTATGACTTGCCCGATCATTAAATCTTTGAAAATACATAAGGTTTTGATTAAACTTTTTATATACATGTGATATAATCCTTAAGATAATTTTCATAAACTTGGGCTTGTCGACTATATGAATTCGGTTTGGCACTTTGGTTGAATGTTGATTGATAAATGGGCGCATATGTAATTTTGGTGTTAACCTATACGATGAATGTTTTGAACACTATGATAGTGCTGGCATGCATTGGTTGGATTTTGATTAGTTATACACATGAATTAATAGATAATTCATCATTACGATTTGAATAGCCATATCGACGGTTGTACTGCGACCACTATTGCTCTGCATGGCGGTAAACAACTCTACCACCCTCGCACACTTTGCAATAATGCTTGCCTCCTTACCAGGGTTACCTATGTTAATTTTTGGGAAAATCTCTGAGCCTAATCTGTTCAAACCCTTGTCCCTTAGCCTAGCTCACTGTGAGTTATCTCATGGCTCCTTAAGGGTGAATTGAACCCTCATGGTTTTCAGAGTCGGTTGTGGTTTCATTTTGCCAGAGAAGTTTGCCCCGTAATTGCCCCCAGAGTCACGTTTTTGCGTGAGCGATTCTGGGCAAACGGATTTGAATTAGCTCAAGCTGTTGAAAACCCAGAACCGTTTTTAGCCCCTTTACCCTCAATAAGGGCGGTTTTCTCAGAAATTGAGTGGCTACAGAGATATAGCTCTCGTTTTCCAGGTCAATTTTTCAATGGCGGGAACAGGCGTTCTGAGTCTGTATGCATTTCCTCAGATCTGTTCTTCAGAACCCCCTCTCACCCAACAAGCCGTCTCGTCGCTCCACAGGTATGTTTGATATCAATCATTTTTTGTAAATAATCTAGCTTTATATAATGAATTTGAATTCGGTTTAGAATAGTTCTGTTTCCAGCGTGGATTTGCTTTGATACATAAGCATGCATTTTTGATAAATCTAATTTTGTTATTGTTTTGAATTTCGATTGGATTTGGTTTTGATCTGATTGATCGAGGATTAGATTTGATTGCTTTAATTTAGCTTTAATCGAATGCTCTGTTGCTTATTGAAGTTGTTAGAACACAGGTCGTTTCTGGCATTCCAATCTTGAACACGGTTCAATATATCATTTCGATTTGGTTATATACGATATGATTGGCATAATGGTTAATTGTAATATTCCATGTCTTTTTGAATCAATTCGAATATCATTTTGTTTATGCATAACCGAATTGCAACTGTTCGATTCGCATCACCGTATTATCAGCCCGATCCCTATTTCAACAAACATATCATTTAAAGTTAATTTGGGAACGGAAGTGATTATGCCCAGGATTTCGTTTCTATTTTTTTAACTCAGTTATGATTCGCCCTGATTGTTACCCAGTTATGGTTATCACTGCTGTTGGTGGTTATGATCACTATTTTCGCTCCTGTCTATCGACTGTGTAACATCCAACGATCGAAATGTATGGCGAAGTTTGTTGATGCTGTGATTATAATCGTAACAGTTTTTCTATATTGATATTTGATTAAAACAATCTGAATTGTATGTACATTGTTACAGTCGTAACAAATCGATTATGATTGAGTTGAGTTAATTCGTATCCAATTCAATATGATTCATTAATATTTTCGTTTGGATATGAAAGAGTTTGGTTGTCATTTGATCCGATTTCATAGCAACTAAAACAGAGCATTCTTATCCTGTTTTGATTGCATCCTTTTTATTTTGTTTATTTTGAATGATAGATTTGTTTGAACCATTAATAATTCAATTTTCATGTTTGTTAAAAAAAAAAAAAAGGAATTAAATTGGTTTGTTTTTAAAGATTTCATTTGATTTCTATCTGATTCTATATGCTATTTTAGACTAGCTACAGAATTAGATGATTCTGTAGCTAAGTCTGTAGGATCAATTTTTATTGTTTTCTTAATGAAAATATCTTTCTAATTTAATATTTGTGGTCTATTGCAGGTCAATTCAAATTTGCAGTGGAGTTCATGAGCAGTTAGGAGATATTTAAAAGATTTCACTTGCATTTTATTTTCTTAGTTTAGATGATTTTGGGGATATTTCCCAGATTATGTAAAACTGTTTGATATTATCCACAAGGAAGTTTTACCTTGTGAGAGACTTATATAAACCTATGATTTTTGTAATAATGTTCATCCTCAGTTGTGGGAGAACAGGGATATGGAGTTATAATACTGACTGGAGCAGAATTTGATGTTTTGTCATAGCTTTTGCTTTTCAATATATCAATGTTTTGTTTTATGTTGTGTATATCAGTTTGTTTATGGTTTATGATTACTTTAGCTATCTAAATCATGTACAAATGATATAATTTTAATCATTGCCATCCATATCTTGTTTCTTCCAAATAGATAAAAGACATAACAATTGTTAGTTCAGTTTGTGAATGATAGTTTTACCTTCTTCGTAAATTGAATTGTTATATATAAGTTTTCTGCATAATAGGTTTTCCTTATTGCAGGAATTTATAATCATAAGATTGTTATGATTTTATTTTATGTCTTGTTTGTCCTGTAAAACACTTCAAGAAGCAGCATAGTTGATCGTTTACGAAAAGCTTAAGGACTAAACGGTGTGAGTTTCCCTCCTCCAACCAGCTTAAGGAGTCATCATACATAGGGCAGACTTGGAGCGTTTCTAGGTCAATTAGTTTTCTGCTTACTGTTTTCATTAAGTAGTTTAATTTAGATATAAGTCTAGATACATTTATATTAGATCGTTTAATTTCAGTAGTTTTTATTTCTTTTTTTTTCACAAAATATAAAAACCAAAAAGATTCTTGGTTGTCTTAAGGCAGCGAACACATGAGTTTTGCAGGTTTTAATTAAATCTGTAGGCTGTTTATAATGTACATTTGTGAATAAGAAATATTACAGCTGATAATTAGATAGTTGATTTGAATCATTATAATAGTAGTTAGTCGATTGTATGTAATAGTTGGAATAGTTGGATTTAGTTTTAATTTAATTTAAGTAATTTGTTTTAGTTAGATTAGTATAGTAGTTAGTTAGTTTAGTTTGTTAGTTGTAATTAATTTTAGTTTCTTTTAGTTTGTTTATTAGTTTAGTTAGATTCAGATTAGTTTCCTCTTTGGTTTTCTTAGGAGACCTTAGAGCGGCCAACGGAGCCGTTAAACTCGTCAGTGTGGTTCATTCCAAATGGCTTGGGTTATTTAGACAACCCCGGACCGGTTCCACTCTCTCAGTTGACGGACGGTCAATTTCGCCCGTCAACAAGCCCTAAGAAGCTCCGCCCCCAACCTTTGCGCACTGGCTCCTGGTCATGTGACACATTAGGTTAAGGGGGCTAGTGCTTCAACACCTTCTACGCCTAAAGTTCCAGGCAGTTTCCCAATGACTTCATTTTCCAAGTTATCTGATACCTTGTTATTCTCTCTCAAAATGTGGTAGAGTGTTGGCTTGATAGGCTGAGATTCGACTTGTATTTGGTCAATTATTCATTTTAGGCTTAATTTTTTTGGATCTGTCCCCTAAACCATCATCCTTATTATAGTCTTGGAGTCACCTAGAACATTCAAATTGTGTATTTGGTGGGTCTTTGCTAGTTGAAGGCCTTTTAGTAATGTTTAGGCCTCTGCCTTGTTGTTGGTGTCCTTCCCAAGAATCCAATAATAATTTAGGATTCTTTTTCCTCCGAAGTCGTACAGAACCCACCCCCCCCCACCCCTTCCCACACCTGCCTCCCCTGGTCAAAGCATCATTGTTAAAGAAGGTATTCCAACAATGATGCATTTTCCATGTAAGACCCATGTCATAGATATTATTGATTCTATTAATGATGCATTTTCCATGTAAGACCCATGTCATAGATATTATTGATTCTATTGAGAAGGGAATCAAAGGTGGGTTAACTTTCAAGGATAAAAGGATAAGCTTCTTTGGGTGCCAACCATTCCTTTTTAGTGGATCAAATTATCATCAACATCTTGATGAGACATGAAAGGATTAGGATACATTCAATGGAAAGTCACACAAAGATTGCAATTAAATAATTCCCTCTTTTTTCCATAAATTATTATAGAAAAATTAAAAAAAAATGTCAATTGAGGAAGTGACAAGGGGTTAATTAAGAAAAAAACAACTATTTCATAATTAAAATTTAAATATTTTTTTACTTAACTTATCAAATAAAAAATTGAATTAATTAGATATTAAATAAATTTATTTTCATTTCTTAATATTTATATATAAATTGTTAGTTATCTGGATTTTGTAATCTAAATAATTAAAAAAAGTACTCTAACGTTGAGGTGAAAAACATAATCTTTTTATATCAAATTCTATATAATTTTTTTTTATTGAAAAACATAATCATTTTATATCAAATTCTATATGAAAATTTTTACTTACTATAAAATTAGTTTTATAATATTTTTATTCCATTAAGTTTTAAAAATAAATAAATTTTAAAAAATATAAAAATTATGAGTCTTATGGTGAAATTGGGCATTAAACCAATGCTAAAACATCATGTAATGAAAACATTTGTCATCTTTATGATATTAAGAAGATATAGGATGGAAAACAATTTCTCTTAAAATATTCTAGGTATACTTATATTAAATTTCGATCTCAATTTTAAAATATTTATCATATTAATAAACTTCATAACATGTTAGCTTATCAAAATTATAGAGATTTAAGTAAGTTTCTCTCCAATCTCTTTGATTATAAAGAAAAAATATCAAAACAAATTAATTAATTCTTTATCTAATTTTGTTAAAGATACAATAAATCAAAGTTGGTTAACTATGGTGACTATCAACATCAAAATTTAAATTTTTTATGTTTATGTTTTTATTTTTCACTACATTTATTTGTATATATATTATAAAAAAAAATCAATCTTTTTATGTATATGTTTTTATTTTTCACTACATTTATTTGTATATATATTATAAGAAAAAAATCAAATTCTTTTATATAAAGTAAGTAATTTTCAAAAATAATATTAAAATGTTTTTAAATTATAACTACATAAAAACTATAAACAAATTATAAATCGACTAATATAAATATATTTTAAAAAATAATCATTTTACAATATGCAACTAACTATTACCTTTTGCCAAAACAGAGGTTGGACCATTTTTTACCCAAAAAACAGGGGTGAAACCCTAACAGATGTCCAGGGCCGAAGGTTAGTTTTTTCTCTAGGTCGACCAGTTTTCAGTGGCGGGTAGCCTATATGAGTTACGGGTTTTGTGCCCGAGGTATCGCAGTGGGATTTGCTTCGTTTGAGTGGTCGTTGACGGTTTTATCTTTGTTATCCTCCGTTTTCCTTAGCAATCTTTGGCGTAGAGTTAGATTTTATCCAAATATGCCAGCTCCATGATAGGTATAGTTTCTTAAAGGGGCCGTCCAATCCAAGGACGATGGACGACGTTGCTTTGGACTACAATGAACACAGGGATGACCGAGAAAGAACCTTCCCTTCTGAAGAGGCCTTTATACAGGCTCAACAATTAAAGAGGGTTGTTGACTTGGTTTGTTTGCATCCATTAGATCTAGTTGGTGACTCTTCTTTGGTGGTTGGAAACTCACAGCCCCATGTGCATTTAATCCTCGTCCTTGAGGGTGGTAATGGGCGATCGTTTTATTTATGTATTTAGAAATGCAATTTAAACAACAGAAAATAGTGATTTTGTCCAGATTTACATCATTGGATTTTGACCCAAAAACCCCAAAAATAGAATGTTTAGCCAACACCTTTTTGCATAAGGTTACTTATGAGGCTTCGAGAAAGGTAAAATTTTCTGAACCCTCCACCACCTTTGCATGTCTCCTCTGAATCGTCGAGGTTTGCATGCAGAGGAGAGGTTTCACAGGGATCTGGGGATTTGGTGGTGCCTGCAGCGGAGGTGAGGCCAAAAGATCGAAGTTGTTGGAAGGTTAAAAAAGAACATTGAAGGGTGTTAATAGGGGATGATGCAAAGATTGGTGCCATCCATGATTTCCGAGGGAGAACTATTGTGGGTCTTTTCAACGAAAATATTGTCTCCCCGACAACACTAAAGGATTGGCTTTCTGAGAATTAGGTTAGAATCTTGGGTTATTTTCCAATATTCCACACTCTAGCAAGGGGATGGATACGTTTTCAGTTCAAATGCAGAAAAGACTTGGAATGAGTCTTTAGTAGAGTCTGGGATGGGGGTCATCAGGGTGGATTTTGAAGGAATGGATGGTTTCATTCAACCCTCTAAGAGAATCAAAAGCCTCGGCTAAAATATGGGTTATCTTGCCTAATCTTCCTCTCTTATTATGGAATGAGACTATGCTAGTTTTGATAGGCAATAAGATCGAGAAATTCCTCAGTTGTGAATCAGGGTGGGCGGATAAGGCGGATCGTCATTGGGATTGGGTGTAGATAGAGGTAGATTTGAAGGAAGGGTTGATGGATGAATTAGAGAAGGTGTGGGAAGATTCCAAGTGGGTACAAAAAATCGATTATTAGCGTGTGTCGTTTAGGTTTTTTGGGTGTCATTAGGTTGGTCATTTGTAGGTCGACTGTCGAAGGTTGCCCTCTCATTTTCCTCCATTCCATAAAATCTAGAAGTAGAAGGTGGATATTGAAGGCTCATTGGGATTGAAGGCGAGCCTCTGGTGGAGATTTTGGTGTGCAAGAAAAGATATCAGGTTGTGATTCTCCTACTGCCTCTTCAAAGAATCCTCGATTGAGCCCTTATCCTGGTAAGTCTTCATCCTTGGCTATTTTTTTCTGTGCTCAGTCATCTCCGGAATGCACATAAAAGGTATCTTCAATTTTACCCTTGTCTCCCAAGTCAATTTCTTCCTCCAATTCCTCCCAGAGCACGAGTGGTGTGAAAGATTCTAGTTCAAATATCTACACACATTGTTTAATGACCCTCATTATACCATTGTCATAGTGTAAGTTAAGGTTGTAAGTTTTAATGAAGGGTACAATACAAAATCGTAATGGCATAGGGAGTTACGCTTTGCACACACTGAACAAACTACAACCACTACATAACTCCAATACATGTGCAACTGAATCTAATTATGCTTATTCAACATGATGCATTGATGCTATCAGATAGAACATCCAAAAACAAAAATAATCATACTTAATTTTTATCAACATAAAAAAACATAAATTTTAACTCAACAATAAATTAATCTTTGACCTATAACCTACCATGTGAATTAATAGTTAAAAATTACCATTATACTAAAATCCTACAAACAATAACTCTAGATAAAATACCATATTTGTAATGAAATACTTTCCAACTACCATTACATTCACCAAACAAATCTCCTATTGAGAAGAAACAAATAACCCAAACAACCACATGCAAATACTAAATCTATTTATAATGATATTAATGATGGTCCTATGTGTGAATGTGGTGGACCTCATAGGGGAGAAATAGAGGCTTGTCTCTTCATAAATCCGATAAGTTTTAATTTGATAGTACCATGTATAACTCAACCCAAATCACTCTAGTTTGAATCCACATGGGTTGAGTTTACGTCTAGTGGATGAAGAGGTCATGTGTCCGATTCACAAGGGTTACCATATTTTTACGATAATCCTAAGAAAAAATCAAACGAATTCTAAATTATAATCATTAAAATATGGTGTTGTCTAACTATTATACAAAAATGGTTTTTTTCGTTGGAATCCGACGACATAAATATGTACGAAATCATTATTTTTTGTTGCTCAAAATCTAGTTTTGAATGTAGAAATGGATTTATCATGCTGAAAAACCCTTGTGGCACTTGGATTATAAAGAAATAATCACTCAAATATGTGGATCTAACAATCCCCTGTCACGTTTCGGACAAATGTCCCCGAAAAAAATTGTCGAAAAACATTTGTTTCGTAAAACATTTAGACTACGACTTAAAATATTACCTTTTATTTGTAAACTGTATACATTTCCACATTGTTAGAAAATTAACACCAAACGATATACTTTTCCTAATATGTTAGCCAATTAATTCAAGGTACATGCTAGTTTTTGAAATGTATAAATTGGTCAATTAGAATCAAGGTTCCACAAAATTATAATTATTGAAATTTTGACCAAGCACTTTATGTGACGGATGCAACAAACCATCTAGTTCCTATTTGTAAGGGTGACAAAATATGTTAGGTGTTGCTAAACTAGGTGCAATGTGCATGCCTACTACTGCTATTGCTGAGTGTTCTCCTTTTACTCAGTTTCTTCATCAATTAGGATGGGTTGGAAGGGGTACCTTCAAACTCATGAGCAGGTTTTGCTGATTTAGGTGGATATCGGTGACAACCCACCTATTCCAGCTAGCTCAAAACAATTTGTTGAAAATTTACTATTTTTATCAATTTTTCGAGTCCTAAACTTCTGGATCCATTTTGAAGGCCTAAACAACACTTTTTTCTGATCATGCGCCCCAAACAAAGAATGTATGCCAAAACCCTAACCCCAGAAGATAAAAAGCCAATAGTTTTATGGACCCTGTTTTGGGTAGTTTGGTGTATCAACTCTCTGTTATATTATTGTATATCTGATATATCTCTATACATTTATTTATTATATCTTTGCTCTCATTTCGTGTCGAAAATAATCCAGATCAGTGGTATCAGAGCATGCTTCTCTTGATCATTTTTCAGTGCATGTCCCTCAAGAGGTCCGAGTATAGCAAGTTGGGTCTTGGGCTTGTATCTCTTGAGGAAAATCACTCTCACATGCCTAAGAAACCCTCCATGGTGGAAGAAAAGAAAGATGATAGAGAAAAAGATTATATTAATCTGTTGCTTGAGCATGATCTCATGTGACAAGGGGGGTAAAATGATGGAGAATTATTCCCACATCCTTCAATTCCTATCAATAACAACATGCACGTTTCCAACAAGCGACCACTTTTGAGGCACCTCTTCTTTCAAGGTACAAGTTAATTTTGATATTCCCGTATTTGAAGGTCAGATCAACGCAGATGCCCTAGAAAAATAGTTAAAACTGCTAGAATGTCATTTCTCTATTCACAATTTTTTCTACAGGGAAAAGATCACATTTGCAATCGTTAAGGCTCTCCCCCATGTCAAACATTGGTGGGAAATTTACTGGGAGCAAATTTCCATAGGGGAGTCTGGAATATATGGTGTCGATCCCACTTGGGATTTTTTTGTGAATGCGGTCAAGGAACAATATTACCCTATTGGTAACTCTGATGACCAGTACATGAGATGGACCACCCTGTGACAAGAGAGGAGCCGAACAATACTGGAGTTCACAAATATTTTCCATACCTTGCACAACAAACTCAGTATCAAAGAATCCAAGCGACATCTGGTTCTAAAATACTGCGGGGCTTTGCATAGGTACATCCAAACAGAAATGGATTTCCTAGACTTCTCATCATTGGGAATTGCCTATCGATATGTTGTCAAAATTGAGCATAAATTTAGGCACTAGAACAAACGGGAGTTTGGATCTGCAAATAAGAAACAACCAAAGTATGGTAAAGATGACCCTAACAACCAGCCTCCAAAAAACTAGTCCAAGCCATAGGAAAAGAAGGGTAACATAAAGACAAAGAAGGACATTGGAAAGTGGTGCGATTTCCACAAAATTCCCTGACACAACACCAATGAATGTCACTTAAAACAATTGTTGGTGGATGAGATCAAAGAAAAGGATCCGAACCCTGATTCTTAATTTGATTCATAAAATAATGGGATAAGACAGATCATCGACGCAGACCCCACTGCTATTGTCACGACCACAACAATTCAACCAGAAGAACCAATAGATCCTGAAGAGGGGGAGCACCTTTTTCATTCACATATGTGGGTGAAGGGGACCCCGCTACATTTTATTGTTGATATTGGAAGCCAAAAGAACCTCATCTCAACAGAGGTCGTCAAACAGTTGGGATTGTCAACAACTCCACACCCGCACCCATAAAACATTGGGTGGCTTCTCCAGGGACGAGATCTCCATGTCAGCCAACAATGTTGATTGTCATACGACATCCAACCCTTCAAGGATGAGGTATTATGTGATGTTTCCCCACTAGGTGTCTGTGATGTTCTTTTGGGTTAGCCATATATATGGGAGTGCCATGCTATTTATGAGTCTTGACCCCGTAGTGTCATTGTTACTCTAGGGAGTCATCTCTACAGGATATCAGAGGTATTTTTGACTATTGTCCCACCAAAACAGTGCCGCAAGGTAATCTCTCATATTGCAAAATTCATCCTCTTCACAATTTGTTCAAAAGGTGAACATAAGGACACTGCAACCATTGCAGCCTTCGCCCAAGACCTTTCTATCCAACAGAAGCAGATTGCAGAAGAGAAATAAGATATTGTTTCTTCACCTACAAGGGTGCCTACACTCTGCCCAATCAAGCCAAGATACAATAGGTTGGTTGAACAGATTCGTGACAACCTTCAACAAGCTCAACATCGCAACTTCTTTAATAAGGCAAGCAACTCACCAAGATTCAAATTCAACAACGTTTTCCCCTCTCCCCTAAGAACTCAACGCAATGGATAACATTTCTTCCTAAGGAGGGAGGATTGATCCAGGTGGATATCAATGGCCACCCACCTATTCTAGATGGCTCAAAATAGTTTGTTGACAATTTACTATTTTTAGCAGTTTTTCGGGTCCTAAACTTTCAGGGCCATTTTGACGGCCTAAATGATGTTTTTTTTGTGATCAGGCACCTCAATGATAGCCAAAGGATCTCATTGAGTAAACTAAATGAATCTCCTGGTCAATACCTATAAAATCCCCGACCACCATCCCCTGTCGGGTAACGCTACCCAAACAACCTTAACCTTGCCTTTCCTTCTCTAATACCATTTCTGTGACATTCTTGGCTTTAAACTACAGGTCAGGCCATGCCATTGAGTAACTTTGCGGAAATAATCACATATAAAACTTAACCGGAAGATAGAGATAACATATGTTATTCAAACATATAAATATATATCTATCTAATGAAATTAAACATATGTCAATACTCTACTCATACGCATGTTCATACGGAAGCAACATTAACACATCCAAGCCACCTAGGCCAGGACATGATACCTCATAGAAATGAAAATTATCATATGTGTATAAATATAAACATAAACATACAACATATTATGTTCATACATAGATTAATGTGGAAATAACAATAAAAGCATACATGCAGTACTCAGAAGCAAAACCCATAATATAACAACATATACAGGCAATACTCATCAATTATAACACATGTACAAATACACAACATGTAAATGAACATATGAATGGGTAATTATCTTTCAATTGAAGTACGCCAACTGCGTGCAGACCTTCCACGAACCTCCCATCCATAGACCACTCTTCTCATCACGCTCAACAGTGGGTCACCCCCAAGTTGGGACTAAACTCCACCAGGAAAGAGAATTCTAGGCTTGGCAAGAATAACAAGGAAGTTGCATAGAACAACAGGAAGGATATTTTATCCCAAGAGCCACTTACGCCCACAACCCACAGACCCTCATTCCCCACTCACATGCTCCACCCCAGGAGGGTACACCTTCACTAATACAAATCCATCGGCTACTACACCTCCCTTACCTTGGTCTTCAACAACAGGATGGACCAGAAGTCTCAGAGTACTATAGCTGCTACAGGACTCCCTTCCAGGAGAACTCACTTCCCAACAAACTCTCTGACCTGGGAAAGTTTCTCATAGGCCTAACAACTTGCTCCTTCAATTCATCTCTTATGCCAAACATACCCAGGTGATGTCAACAACAAAATTCAGGTAACACACAGGTGAAGTCAACCACAGAAGACGAGTATGGACACAAAATATGATAGCAAACCAATATTAGCCAAAACTACATTGGCATCAACCGCCAACTGCTACGACACAACATGACTCACGAAAAATACAAGTTCGTCGAGCTTCACAGGAAATACGCAGGACAACTTTAGTGTCTATAGGTTACACTGGGGCGTGCCTCAGTGGGGAGTATGGCTCTCTTCCAGTGTGGCTAACCTCGTGAGAGTGTCGATGGAATGGTGAAGTATCGTCCGTCATGAGAATCATGAGACTTGTGAATGAGATTCCCCAACAACAAGCTGACTTTCCCACTTAAAACTGCATGCTCCTAGGTTGAGACATGTCTCCCTGAAGCTACATGAGCTCCACTTAACACTCCTCCCAATTTCCTCTAGGAACTTAGGACAACACAGATTATGTCAAACCTTAGCCTTTAGGAAATAATAATATAATATTATTCCTTTAGAGGTAAGCCCTTTATCTTAGCCCCTATTTCTAGACACTTAGCCCCTTTCCCACCTAGTGGAGCTTAGTCCCCCATAAATCTTTCTTCGTGGAGGGCCTACACGCAACGATGTATAATTTTTATTAATGATTTTGCATAGTTACATATACAAAACAGGCTCCTGGCCTTAGCGTCCTAGGCTCTCTAGCCTAATCATCACATAAGCCTCTTATATTATTATAACTCAGCTCACTAGCCTAACAAACATATTTATAATTCATAATTACAACTGGGGCTCTACCGAGGGATATTAGAATCCCCTCCCTTTATTTTTGCATTGTCCTCAGTGCAACTTTTTTACACATATATAATTCAAAAAAATTTCAAAAAGATCCAAGCTTTATCTATTGGAAGTCCATTATCCACTTGGTGCTCTACTTTCAAGCACCAATTCCGGTGTTCATACTGCAGTTGAAACTCAATTTCTCTATTCCATAGAGTTTCTTCAGGAAAGCATTCAACTTATTGTTCCTTGTTACATGCTTCAATTAAACTTCATTGAAAGAACCGATTGGTTGTAGATCCACAATGTTCCACCCAAGCTTAGATCTCACTATTGATAAACTCTCAGCAGGGCTATGACTCCACAGACGTAAACACTCTATTCGTACACCTATTCATTCAGAAGCAACATTAGAACATACATGCAATATATATATATACAAGAAATTCTAATAACATTATAACCTTTATACGAGATACATGGCATATAATGAATATAGAATTGATACTTATCTTTTGATTGAGAAGACTTCCATATCAACATGGTCTAGGCCAAGGTACCAAAACCCAACAGCACTCCAGCCAATGATCTCTCATTCCCCACGTGCCTGGCCCACCCCAGGAGTGTACACCTTCACTGTCACACACCCCATCAACTGCTACACCTCCCTTTCCTTGGGCTTCAACAACAAGCCAGACCAGAAGTCTCAGAGCATCGTGGCTCGAGGAGTTCCAACTACCCTCAGAGGTGTCCAATTGACATCTTCCCCGAGCTACTCTTTGTAGTCAACATTCCAATTTAATCAACATCATCTCATCTGCATCACCCACATGCAGTTATCATGAGAGAACATAAAATAATTCATTTAGGAACTCCAACTTAGATCAAAAAGGAATTTAACTTTTCCCCCAAAACATGAAATTCTATTTCATAATTCTTCTTGGATGTTTCCATATTATGAATGCAACCTTCCTTGTGGTTTTCCACAGGCACCAACTGCATACCATTTTTCTTGCAATCCTTCATCTGGCATACAACCAACAAATTGTCAGTATTTGTTGTACATCATAATTCAATTGCAATAAGTACAAAATCTTATGCAGTGATCTTACAATTTCCTGCACCTAGCAATTCAATCACAATTACCCAACAATTTAATAAAATAGAATGACTCGTCATTCTATGGATATGCATGTTCATAGTAATATTTGTAAGTTCATTACTTTTTTTTTGAACAATAAAATTTCATGTAGTCAATGCTCATGTGACTACTTGACTTGCAACTTTCCTGTTGCAATGTCTAACACCTCCTTGAAATGTCCTCAACTTCGTGAGTTAACAACATTTCAGCTGTTAGTAACAATTATTTCCATGCAATAATATATATGCATGTACTTACAAAACACATTCAACCATTGCATTTAGTATACAATTCTATCACTTACTATGCATGAGTGCATTTCTCAATGCATACTTATTCAGTGCACCTTGCACTGAATTACATAATGCTCTTTATCTCAGTCATGTATCTCACCATCCATAAGTTGGAATTCTAGCCAATGTGTTGACACATTCTCCACACACTTCCTATTGTCTTCCCAATTAATTGGATGCCTTCCTTTTTGACCCGAACATTACACCAAGAATATAAGTTTGTGGTATTCATTAGCGTTAGAAAAAAGGTTGCGGTCCAATTTTTATTTAAAGGTAGGAAGATTTTAGTACTTGTGTGGCTCATAACCATTCCATATATGTACCTTTCCATATCCAACCATGTCCTAGTCTCATACATGACTAGCTTACTGACATTCATTCCTATAACAAGTTATTATCTTTTAATTCTTTGGTTATTACCCCATAACCAAATTAACATGACATTCGACTATGTCAGTGTGTGCATTCATAAGCTAAAAAGATTTGAATTAATACAAGCCTCCATCCTTTACCACATCCAGTGGTATGCATTCAAATAATATAATCATGTGATTTTATAAAATAACTCTGGCTGAGGAAATTCTTACCTAAATTCCCTTCAAAAATTATGCAATAAGACTAGTAAAGACTCATACCTGCATGACTTTCATTAATAAATTTGGTGTTACCTGTATGGTTGATGGTAGTAGAAGCTTTCATGCTTCTTTTATCAAACCTAACCAACCTTCAAGTTTTTGTTTCTTCCTTCAATATGTGGCAACATCATCAACAACACTTGCAACATGAAAGAATTATTTTTCTGCTTATAGTTGTTCTACCAACCCTAATTCAACTGCTGCTACCACATTTTCAACAACTTCTTTCCCATGTGCAAATTTTCCTTGTTGATCCTAGAAGTCTTCAACTCTTCCCGGATTCCTGAATCTTCTTGTTCTCTCATTGTAGTCACTGTACATGACTATTTTTGTCCTGAGCACTTTCTAGCCAAATCACTCTTGGTTGCCTTTGCATTTCCGACCAATTATTAATGTTGACATTAACCTTCAACTTTAATTTGTTTTCTAGATCCATCTGTCCCAACTAACTTCAAACTTGACTTACCTATCCAATCTCTAGCATACTGTAAGGATTCACATATGCCCCTTTTCCCAATTGCATAGAATCAAATGAGACTCCTTCTTTTACCTTACCATCATAGATTCAAGTGATACCTCCAACCTTTTGGGTTGTCACTCATGGCTCTATGTTACTTAAGATGGATTATTTTCAGGCACCATCTCCTCTACATTCAAAACCATGCATAGAACCATTTTCTTCTTCCGGTTCCTTATTGATTTCTCTTTATAAGTCATTTCACTTTTAAATTATTCTTGACTTGATATCTCCATGCTCTTGTGGAAATACCTTCACACCTTTGGAGTGTTGACATGCATTCCCCTATTACTTGGATCCTCTGATCCAATTCCCTCATGACCCAATTATATTTCCAGTCATGTTCTCTGAGTAACGTTTGATAGTTAACACCAGCTTCTTTTTTGAGGCAATTTCGTTTAGCCTTCTGACATGCATATTCAACTTCTATCATGCCATATTTGATGACCTTCATTCCATGCTTCCACTATGCATTCTAATAGTAATAATGGAGGTGCTATCTCCAATCTGTAGGATTGTTCCTTGGAGATATTGTCACTTTCTCCATGCATGCATCTAATCCTTCTTTATCAAAATACTAGCATTCTGATATATATCAATCTGTGTAGATTAGATCTTCACACTATGTATTTCTTGTGCAACGATCTCTTTTATCTGAGCAAATGGCTCTTAGATATTTGTTGGACCCTATCATAAAGTTGCTAGGTCTTCAGTAACTCCCTAATGCAGGTCCGAACCAGAAAAAACCCACGAGCTTCCTTCCTAACCCCTTTTCCCTTCTTTAACATAGGTTTTGGGCACTAGCCCCTTTTCTTCAGCCCTCAACTCGCATGTGACCTTGGCTGGAAACAAGTGCTAACCCATAAGGTGCCTACTTCATGCTTCGAGACTTCAGGGCTTTGGGACTTTGGATGATTCCACCTTTTCTCAACCCAAAACTCTCGAACCGTGAGTCTATGCATACTTCCATGTCACCTCGGTGACATCATCGCGTCACTTTACTTCGGTGTAATGAAACTTCGGGGGTTTCTTACTCCCATTCCATCATGAGCCATTTCTTCTAGAGTTTCTAGTCTCTCGACTTCATGACTGGCTCCATGCATCCACTGGACCCATGATTTTCGTACTTGAACTAAGATACTGAATAGTCACATCCCTTAACACTTTCCAAATTGTGGGGTTATGCATCCATGGTTTGGAGTAACCTGCCTTTCATCCCTCAATTCTTCTAACACTGACACACAACCCCTTGGTAAAACTGTGGTTTGGATTGTGGGACCGCCCTGGGAAATTAACTCCCATGCAATTTGGGTCCCCGCAATGCCTCTTGGCTATCGATATTGATGTATCATGATCAATTCCAGTGTGGGGCCGTCGACTTTTAACTATGTTATGCAACCTTAGGGCCCACATAGTACACCTATCAACATTCTAGGTGGGGGCACGTGGCAGGTATAGGAGAGGTCCACGTCACTTCCAAGTGATGTCATCATGACTCACTACTTCGACTCTTCGAGGCTTCAGAGCTTCGGGCTTCAGGAGTTCTTGCCTCAGCACACACTAATTCTCCTGAACGAATTCACCCAAAGTCCACGTATTTCTGCCACATATCCTCTCTCTCGGATCGACGACACAGACGATCTCCGTTAATTCGCATATTTCCAAAGGATCTCACGGCTAACCACCTCGCAAGTTTTCCAAATCTGACGGTCTGGGGTGACTCTGTTTCCTCCTGAAGAAATCCTAGTCGTTAACTCGTTAAACCTTGAGAATTTCTCCCCCTTTGAATATTTATTTCTGCTATCTCTCCCCAGCTTCGTTTCTTGAACCCCTTTCTCCTTAGAGGGTTGCTTCGACACTTAGTCGACTTTTGGATCTGTGCACTCCTTGCAACAGATCTTCGTGCCCCTTCATGAGAAAACTCAAGCTATTTCTCTCGAGATTTTTGAGTCAAAGTCTCTATCAACAAACACCTTGCACCCAGAGACACTCTCAACCTCGAATTTTGTCTCTTTCGACAATAATTCACTCTAAAATATTTGTCTCGTTAACCACTAACAGGGCCCATCCAGGCTCAATGTTGAAACCATGGCTCTAATACCAATTTGTAACATCCCCAACCACCATCCCCTGCTGGGTAACGCTACCCAAACAACCTTAACCTTTCCTTTCCTACTTTGATACCATTTCTATGACATTCCCGACTTTAAACAACAGACCAGGCCATGCCACCGAGTAAATTTGTGGAAATAATCACATATAAAACTTAACCGGAAGATAGAGATAATATCTGGTATTCACACATATAAATATATATCTATCTAATGCAATTAAACAGACGTCAATACTCTACTTCTACACATGTTCACACGGAAGCAACATTAACGCATCTAGGCCACATAGGCCAGGACATGCTACCTCATAGAAATGACAATTATCATATGCGTATAAATATAAACATAAACATACAACATATTCTGTTCATACATATATTAATGTGGAAGTAACAATAAAAACATACATGCAATACTCACAGGAAAAACCCATAATATAACAACATATATAGGCTATACTCATCAATTATAACACATGTACAAATACACAACATGTAAATGAACATAGGAATGTGTACTTATCTTTTAATTGAAGTACACCAACTACTTGCAGACCTTCCACGAACCTCCCAACCATAGAACACGTTGCTTATCACACTCAACAGTGGGTCGCACCCGAGCTGAGACTAAACCCCACCAGGAAAGGGAATTCTAGACTTGGCAAGGACAACAAGGAAGTTGCATAGAACAACAGGAAGGATCTTTTATCCTAGGATCCACTTATGCCCACAACCCACAGACCCTCATTCCCCATATGCCTACTCCACCCTAGGAGGGTACACCTTCACTAATACAAGTCCATCGGCTACTACACCTCCCTTACCTTAGGCTTCAGCAACAGGCTAGACCAGAAGTCTAAGAGTGTTGTAGCTACTACGGGACTCCCTTCCAGGAGAACTCACTTCCCAACAAACTCTCTCACTTGGGCAAGTTGCTCGCAGGCCTGGCAACTTGCTCCTTCAATTAAGCTCTTATGTCAAACGAACACAGGTGATGTCAACAACAGAATTTGGGTAACACACAGGTGAAGTCAACCACAAAAATTGGGTATGGACACAAAATATGACAACAAACCAAGATTAGCCAAAACTATGTTGGAAACAACAACCAACTGCTACGACACAACACAACTTAGGAAAAATACAAGTTTGTCCGGCTTCACAGGAAATACGCAGGACAACTCCAGTGTTTGCAGGTTACACTGGGGTGTGCCTCAATGGGGAGTATAACCCTCTTCCAGGGTGGCTAACCTCGCAAGAGTGCTGACACAATGGTGAAGTATCTTCCATCATGAGAATCATGAGACTCGTGAATGAGATTCCTTGACAACGAGCTAACTTTCCCACTTAAAACTGCATGCGCCCAGGTTGAGACATGTCTCCCTGAAGCTGTATGAGCTCCACTTAACACTCCTTCCCCTCTCCCCTAGGAACTTAGGAAAACACAGATTATGTCAAACCTTAGCCTTTAGGAAATAATAATATAATATTATCCCTTTATAAGTAAGCCCTTTAGCTTAACCTCTATTCCTAGACACTTAGACGCTTTCCCACCTAGTGGATTTTAGTCCCCCATAACTCTTTCTTCGTGGAGGGTCTACACGCATTGATGTATAATTTTTATTAATGAATTTTCATAGTTACATATACAAAACAGAATCCTGGCCTTAGCATCCTAGGCTCTCTGGCCTAATCATGACATAAGCCTCCTAGCTTATTACAACTCAGCTCACCAGCATAACAAACATGTTTACAATTCATAATTACAAATGGGGCTCTACCAGGGGATATTACAATACCTTTCCAACAAAATATCATGCACCCAAACAAAGATCATATGCCAAAGTTATGCCCTCAGGAAGTTGATACACCAAACTACCCAAAACAGGGTCCAAAAAACTGTTGACTTTTCATCTTTTGAGGTTAGGGTTTTGGATTTTCTTTATGTTAAAAATTCCTTTGGAGCCTCATTGTAAAAACTATATTCTTGCAAATGAGTGTAGCTATCACATCTCTTCTTAGAGACGAGCTGCTACCATTCTAGTGAGTCTTTCACTCTGTACTTCTACAGTTTTGTACATTTCGCTCATAAATAGAAATTGTGTATTGTTGTATCTTTGTGTTTATGGTTATATCTCTGATATATCTATGTACATTTTTTTATTATATCTCCACTCTCATTTCATGCCAAAAATAATCTGGATCATTTGTTGCTTCAACTTGGTTGGGCTTGACATCCTCTGGGGCTATCACAATGATGTATATGTTATAAACTGCTTTATAGACTGCTTCAAACTTTTTATCCATTCAATCCAATTTGTGGAGAATTTCTTTCTCTTGTTGACTCATCTCTTCCACAACCCGTGCTATGAAATATTTTTCAACCAATGAAGCTCTGCCAGTTTGAGATTCTTGGTGTCTCTGGAGCGAGAGAAGCCGATGTTAGGAATCCAGTCTCAGAATTCCACCTCAACCCGATCATTGGTCATTTTCCTTTCTTTCTACTTGAACAAATTCTCTATGTGGGAAACCTCCTCCTTGACGAGTTTGGTGAAGTGAAGTTGATAATTGGATGCAACAACTATGGCATCAACCTGGGCATGAGTAATTCAACAAGGGAGTTGTGGGTTTAGGGTCTTCTTGCCATCTTTCCCAGTGCCCCTTTTAACGTTGTGTTTGTTGGATTCTGGATGAGAAACACAATTAGGATTCAACATCTTGGCCTAAGGACAAGTAACAACAATAAAGGAGGGAAAGATACAAGGAAGGGATGATAGAGGCCTTTGAGAATGGGGGGAAGGCATCAAAGCTAGGATATCAGCCACCCACTTAGAGAGGAAAATTAGAGAAGGATACCCCAGCTTGTTCAACAAATTTTTTGCCTGACTATGGAGGAAGAGCCTTGCTTTCCTAGGCCCAATAAATAAACAAGCTAGAATGAAAACCAAATCAGACTGCTAAACCAAAAAGAAAACTTGAAAACAAACTAGGAGAACAAAACTTGGTAGCGAGACACGAGAAACAACAATTCACAACTTCTCCCATTTCCCCATTCTTTCTCCACATCGTGCTCCATGGATAATCCATTTAAGATTTCATCCTTGCTTCAAATATAATGTTGTGTATGCTAATGGAAGTAATGGTAGAATCATGCAAACATTTGCTAGTCTAATAGGAGGGTTGCACAATCCCTTGTCTTAGCCATTTCCATCTTCATAAACCTTAGGATGAAAGAGTCCACATGGTTGTGCTTCCAAACACCCCATGGCATCCATCATGTCAATTCTACCAAACAAATCATCTGAGAAATTTTATTTTATTATTTCAATTTTAATATTTTATCATATTTTTATACTATCTAGGTGAAAAAAAAATTCTTAATCGAATTATTAGATTTTTAATGTAACACTTTACCACATGCTCCATAAAAAAGCTAAATGTAAAGTTACCTAATCACAAAACTATGAAAGCAATATGACACTGTATCCATGGAGTTTGAACCCAATTAGATTAGTTTTATCTCCCATTAATCCTCTATAAAATCTTACTCTCATTTCAACTACTAATATATGGATTAGTCCATTATGAAAAGTTTATTGACAGTGTACTATTTTTAGCAGTTTTTCAGGTCCTAAACTTCTGGGGCCATTTTGATGGATTAAACGAATCTTTTTCACGATCGAGCACCTCAATGATAGCCAAAGGCTGTCATTGAGCACCCTAAATGAAGATTCTCATCAATACCTTTCCAACAAGATATCGTTTACCCCAAACATAGATCATATGCCAAATTGACGCCCTCGGGAAGTTGATACGCTAAACTACCCAAAACAGGGTCCACAAAACTGTTGGATTTTCATATTCTGAGGTTAGGGTTTTGGATTTTCCTTATGTTAAAAATGCTTTTGGAGCCTCATTGTAACAACCATCTTCTTGTGAATGAGCATAGCTGTTACATCTCTTCTCAGAGATAAGATGCTACCATTCTAGCGAGGCTTTCACTCTGTATTTCTTCAGTTTTGTACATTTCGCTCATTAATAGAAATTGTGTATTGTTGTATATTTGTGTTTATGGTTGTATCTATGATATATCTCTGTTATATTATTGAATATCTCATATATATCTGTACATTTCTTTATTATATATCCTCTCTTGTTTCATTCCGAAAATAATCCAGATCATTTGCTGCTTCAACTAGGTTGGGCTTGACATCCTCTAGGGCTATCACAATGATGTATATGTTATGAAATGCTTTATAGACCACTTCAAACTTTTTATCCATTAAATCCAATTTGTGGATAATTTATTGCTCTTGTTGACCCATCTCTTCCACAACCCGTGCTATGAAATATTTGTTCAACCAATAAAGCTCCACCAGTTTGAAATTCTTGGTGTCTCTGGAGTGAGAGAAGTCGGTGTTAGGAATCTAGTCTCGGAATTCCGCCTCAACCCAATCATTGGTCATTTTCCTATGTTTCTACTTGAACAGATTCTCTATGTGGGCAACCTCCTCCTTGGCGAGGTTGGTGAAGTGAAGCTGATAATTGGATGCAACAATGATGGCATCCACTTAGGCATGAGTAATTCAACAAGGGAGTTGTGGGTTTAGGGTCTTCTTGCCATCTTTCCTAGTGCCCCTTTTAATGTTGCGTTTGTTGGATTCTGGATGAGAAACACAATTAGGATTCAACATCTCGGCCTAAGGAAAAGTAACAACAACAAATGAGGGAAAGCTACAAGGACAGGATGAGAGAGGCCTCTAAGACTGGTGGGAAGGCATCAAAGCTAGGATATCAACCACCCACCTAAAGAGGAAAATTAGAGAAGGATACCCCATCTTGTTCAACAAATTTTATGCCTGACTGTGGAGGATGAGCCTTTCTTTCCTAGGCCCAATAAAGAGACAAACTAGAATTAAAACCAAACCAGAATGCTAAACCAAAAACAAAACTTGAAAACAAACTAGGAGAACAAAACTTGGTAGCGAGAAAAAAGCAACAACAATGCACAACTTCTCCCATTTCCCCATTCTTTCTCCACACCGTGCTCCATGGATAATCCATTTAAGCTTTCATCCTTGCTTCAAATATGATAATGTTGTGCATGTTAGTGGAAGTAATCGTAGAATCATGCAAACATATGCTAATCTAATAGAAGGGTTGTACAATGAGTTCCCTTGTCTTGGACATTGCCATCTTCATAAACCTCAAGACGAAAAACTCCATGGGGTTGTGCTTCCAAACAGCCCATGTCATCCATCATGTCAATTCTACCAAACAACTCATCCGAGAAATTTTATTTTATTATTTCAATTATTAATATTTAATCATATTTGTATACTATTTAGATGAAAAAAATAATAATTAATCAAATTATTAGATTTTTAATATAACACTTTACCACATGCTCCATAATAAAGTTAAATGTAAAGTTACCTAACCACAAAACTATGATAGCAATCTGACACTGTATCCATGGAGTTTGAACCCAATTAGATTAGATTTAGCTCCCATTAATCTTCTCTAAGGTCTTGCTCTCATTTCAACTACTAATATATGGATTAGTCCATTATGAAAAGTTTGTAAGTTTATTTTTTCACTTTAGTCGAAAATGTATTATAATATTTATTTATTAAAATCAATATATATATATATATATATATATATATATATATATATCAATTTAGATAAATTCAATGAATGGTCTCAATTTAGATAAATTTAATGAATATTTTATATATGAACATTCAAGTTTCTTGTTTGGCGTTGGCCTGATATTTTTCCATTTCTGATATTTTTCCATTTCATTTTCATTTGTCTCTTCATTTCTCTTATATGCTATAAATTTTCGAAATGTATACTTAAATTTCTTTCATTCTAAATTCATTAACGTGATTTGTGTATGTTGGATATATTAAATTGTGAATTTTAATGACCTTATAGTATACGATACATTTATTTTGACATTGTTTGGCCATTGTTGATCGAGACAAAGTATGTGTAATGGATTTATTGAAAAGTCTTTACGTTAATTGATTATCATTACACAAAGTATTCTATGGGTATCAATGGACATGCAATCGAATTTTGAAGATTTCCATACTTATCCACCAAGTTTTTATTGTAACAACGGACTCTTCTAATTCCTTACCTAAATAATAATTTGAGATTTATAATTTCTTAATTTTTTTTAGAAATAGTATAAATAATGATTTAAGTATGTGTAATGGATTTATTCAAAAGTCTTTACCTTAATTGATTATCATTACACAAATTGTTCTATGGGTATCAATGGACATGCAATCGAATTTTGAAGATTTCCATACTTATCCACCAAGTTTTTATTGTAACAACATACTCATCTAATTCCTTATCTAAACAATAATTTGAGATTTATAATTTCTTTATTTTTTTTAGAAATATTATAAATAATGATTTGGGATTATATAATTTGGAAAATAGTTAATTCAAGTTAAAGGTTATTGGAAAATGCATTTCTTTAAATGGTAGCGATTTTATTTGTTAAGGTGATTTTTGGTTTTTGTTTTGTGTATAGATTTTAATAGATTTTTAAATTTTACAAGACAAACACATAATTTGATAAGTGATTATAGAAGTTCTCTTATTCATGTGTGATTGTTTATCTTGATAATCTAGGATCCTTTTACGAAACATATGAATGAGAGAGAAGACAATCAAATGCAATTAAAGGGAAGGAGAACATTTACAAATTTGTTAGAAAACAACATGGAGAACAACCCTAAAGAACATTTACCCTCCTTAGTATGAACACTCATTTTGGTTCTCTGATAACTTGTATCAATTGATTGGAGTTTCATGTAATTCACTCAAGTTCCTTTAAAGGTTTTACTAGTCCACCTCATGAGGAGATTTCCTAGATAAATGAGCACTCTCTAGCTATGACACTTAGTATCTACTTACAAAAATAAAAATTGCAACATTAAAAATAATCTGTAATCAAATACAATGAAAAATTAAATGTTAAGAATGAATTGAAAGAAAAATACAAGCTAAATCACTAAAGCAAATGTTGTAAATTTGAAATTGGTATAAGGGACTGTTGACGCTTGAATCTGTCAGGACCGAAACAACAACCTCACGAGGATATAAATCCTCCTACGTTTTTAAAGAGGTTGTACTCCTCTTTGGCTTATGATATTCTTTGTAATTTTGGATCAAGAATAATATAGGACCCTAAGATAGTCCAGTCTTTAATGCCCAAGAAAAATTAAAATGCTGAAAAGTAAAGAGTATTTATAAAAGAGAATTCTTGAGAAGTGGACTAAGAATCTTGTACATCACACATTATAGAAAATAAATAAAATTTCCTCACATCCATCATAATGTAAACAAATATTATGATCACATTCAAAATAAAAGAAGATGGCCCATTCACATGGGAGAAATTTCATAGAGTATTTCTTATATAGCTAAAAAAAAGATTATGATAAATCAATTTCAAATGCTTTATACTCAGGACTCAGAGTTATAAAATACAGTCAAAATTGATCCCGAATTAGTTCTCTGGGATTTCTCAAAAAAAAAATAATGTCTATTACAATGCGTTGAAATTAAAGGCGTTTGTCCAAAAGACTGGGATTGAGCCTCCCGTGGACCATAAATCAAACATATACAAGAAAGTAGGAAACAAAAAGAAGAACGTGGGCGGGTATCAAACAAAAAGATCTGGTAAGATGAAAAAAATAAGATTATCAACATTCAGTTAAACTTTTCTAGTTAAAGAAGAAGCATAACTGGATGAAACCTGATAAAGGAAACAATATCTGATCAATATGGACTTACTATGATGGTATCTCTCACTTCATTTGCTTGTTTTTGTTTCTTTTGTACCCTTGCTTGTTGCGGTTTGATTACCATTCATAACTGCTTCTGTTGGAATTTCCAAGATCTTGGCAATTGAGTTGTTTAACCATTGTTGAATATAATCCCTTAACGAGAAAACAATTACTTGTTGTTTTACTTTAATGTCAAACAACTCTTTTTCAATTTCTCTAAAATAAATAGATAAATTTTGCAATGTATTTTCAATATCGTCTTTTTTATTTGTGTACTCGACCAACCATATGTCAATATCATCATGTGTGAATTCAATCATAATATCGAACTTTTCAGCTGATTCCCTTTTTAGTTATTTAACTCGTCCTTTGAAATGTTGTCGATTCATGACCATTGAATTTGAGAGATACTTAGGATCCAAGACTTCAACAATGGTTCCAACAATATCTGAATCAAGAATTTTTTAGTATGCTTCAATTTTCCTTCTTGATAAATCAGTTAATTGTGTTGACAATCCCTTTAATACGTTAATTCTTTCAATCCAATGGGATTTTAGTTGTTTGATGCAGCTCAGAGAAGGTAGATTTTCTTGCTTTCTCAGCTGCTCTGTCATTGCTGAAACCTTCATTGCAAACATCACAAATCCATCTGTGGAAAACCCTTCATGATTTTTCAAATATGAATTCAAGTATTCCCTGATATTCTTGATTCTCAAACCGAGAGAGGCAATTTTTTTTTCCATATCCCACAACTCTAAAATTAATGACATTATTTTATTAATATTCTCTTCGATGAAATGTCGAGTAACAATAATCAAATTTGAGATTCCCTTGACTCTAGCACTTGATTCTGGGGTTTCTTGAAAACTTTTCTCGAGACGAATCATGGCAACCGAGGAAGCCAGAATAGGTGGAGGCATGAGAATTCCTTTCAATTCTTTAGTTTTTTCTTTCAACTGAGCATTTTCTTCCTCCATATTGGCAATTGAAACGTTCATTGCCTCTCCTGTAACTTTATGAATGGAAGACAATCTAGAAGGAAACATATTTCGTGAATCAATGGTGGACTGTAGTTTCCCACTTTTACTCTTTGCAGTTCTTTAAAAAACCAATTTTTTAGACTTTGTCAAGAGAGGCATTTTGCACAACAAAATTTTCTTCATCGTAAAGTGTCTCCTCTTCAACTACGAGTGCATAATTTTCCTGTACATTTCCTCTGGTAGGTACTTCTACATTTAGGAAGGTGATATTTTCAATATCAACATCTAAGTCCATGTTATCCAATAATAAATCATTTTCTCGTGTGTGTGTTTCTCCTCCCTCTTGCTATGAATTAGTCCTTTTTCTTTTAATCTTTAGTTTGTGGGGTGTTATAGAAATATTTGCTTCACCATTGCAATCTTGCACAGAGGGTCTTTTTCCATTTCCCTATGCAGACTTATTGTTGGAGCCACCTTTTTCATTTAGTTCAAATCTATTTTAAAGGTCAAATGTCGGTTCTTAAGTTCTTTTTTTCTTCGTGACATTCACCTACTAAAAATCTCAGTAGTCTCGACATATGAAATAGCGGGGGATGTGATGCTTTTTAAGTTACCACTTTTTATCGTTAAACGAAGGTTGTTGCTTTTTGTACCTCAGAATATCGCTCTTCATGAGTTACAAGTCACAATATTTACAAGCCCCGATGTGCGAAGTTGAGAAGAGTTTTAAAATCTTAACTCAGGTGAAAGCTAAGAGTGAGACCATGTAAACCCCAGTCAATGGCTGTCGGGATTTCGCGTCTCGATGTTCACTCTCTCCTATAATATTACCGTTGAAACTCCGAAGCACGAAGCCACAAAACCTTTACCTAAGTAACCCAGGTTAGAGTCAGGGTTGATTAGTTTTGACCATGATTAAGTTTTTTGGGATTTCGCAACTCGGCTTACATTCCTCCTGGAAACTTTACCTTTGAAGTCTTGAGCCACGAAGTCGCGATATAAATGAAAGAAAAATTAATTAAAACACTTAATCTTAGTTACATCCTTGCTTAATTAAATCTAATCATCACAGTCTCGGGTTTTAGAGGCTCGAAAGGTTAGAGTTAAAAGTCCCGATACAGCGAATGTCGAAATGTTGATTTAAATCCTGATTAAGGAAGCCAAGCCAGCATAATCAATGTTTAATGCAAATAATAAAATGCATAGTTTATGAGGTAATTGCAAATGTTCATTGCGCCATCTTGTGCCATGAATCGTCAAATTTTATCGCATTAATTGGAAATAAGGCAAAACGACAAAGTAAGGATATGGTTTTTATTGCCAAAATCTCTATCTAAATATGATTGGACCGTTCTGTTTGTAAGGACATTGATGTGTTAAATGTTTGAAGATATAGATCTTCTGCTTCCTATTTTATTCATAAAGTTCATTTCTATCCCGCACAGAGAAGTTTTTCTCAGTAAGATAACTTCTATATATATAGGCATTTTTATTGCAAAAGAGCTAAGTTACAATCCCCTGTCATGGCCCCGCAAAAAGCATCCAAGGCAAGCGCTGAGGTTTCAGGACAAGGTTCTGATAATGTTTCAGATACTTCACCTTGGAGCGTTGATTTCGTGCGAACCTGGTCATACGTCTCAGAGGTTTTGCAATCAGAGGTGGTGAACTATTTGGACGATTCCAATGACAACGAGAAAGACAACATGACTACCAAATACAAGATCATTGTCCAGGCAGAGATGCACAAAGTAGTAGCCAGGCCACGCCTTCTGCCTTACTATGACATGATCTGATGGGCGCTAGATCATGTAGACATCCCTACCAAAACCATCATCAACGACAAGAAGGTCATTGTCGGGACCTTTAGACCAGAAAACTTACAGGCGATGTACAAGTTACCACCCATGCTAGACTTCACATACAATGCAGAGTTTCTAGAGGGTTTTAAATAGAAGGAATGCGAGAAATATGCAAAAAGTTTATCTGATTTGATCAAGGAGTGGGTCTCACACCCAACGAAGTTCACGACAGACAGCAATGGAATTTATTCCATATCTTCTTTGGAACCACAGTTCAAATACATAGCAATGATGACCTATAGATTGTATGGGAGGGCAGACACCACGCATTTTTTCCTCCCATGGGTGCCCTTGATATACTCAGTAGCAGAAGGCTCTTCTTTCGACTGGGCCAAAATGTTATCGGATATTCTGACCAGTCGGATTATAGAATATCATATGCAGAAAGAGAGCAGGAAAGCTGCTTCATTTTTTATGTCCACATATCTCATGGACGCAGTATGTTCCATGACTCCTTTTCCCTTGATGAATTGGAGATGGGCTCCATCGTATGCTGAGCTAGTCTACATATACCATTCTAAGCTTTGGGAGGACAAGGCTTCAGATTTCATATACAAAATATTCAACTGGGTGATGGTACCGATGCATGTTGCCATCTTTGGTAATCCTCCACCCAGGATATCGGATAGCATCACTAAAAATTTAAGCAGAGTGGCTGAATGGTACATGGAGAAAGAATTTTCATACATCAGGGTTTTTGGCGCTTCCGTCCCTCCACATGCTTTACCCTTACTCATACCCGACAGGATGGCTTGTCGTGAGTTCACCCGACAAACTGTAATTGGCGATATAAGTAAAGAACTGAAAGGGTTTTTAAAAAAGTTATGGCCACCTTTTCCTATTCATTTAAACACCTATTCATTATTAGACTTCGGGCATGAAAAGGCTGAGGCGGCAGCCCTAGAAGATATAAATTTGGTTCACATTGAATTCAAGAAACATGATCCACACAAGGTCGTGAGTAATCATTTGGCCAGTTGTGGCCTTAAAAGATTTGAGCACGAGAATTCGCCTCATGATGATATTTTCCAAGGTGCGAAATCTTATAACAAAGTTTTGGCTCAAATAAAGGCCCTGTCGCTCGAAGAGAGGGCCGATGTTGTCAGATTCCAAGAGCATAGGCGGAGTTTCCTTCCTCCAGTATTACGGGGTGAAAATACGACGATAGTAGAGGAGAAACAAATAGAAGTCGGAGGCTCTAAAGGTTCAGCACCCAGCCAAGAAGAACAACGGGATAAAGAAGAGCAAGTTGGGGGCCCGAAATAGGAAGCCGAGGCTTCCGGTCGTCCAAGAGAGCCAAATTCGGTCATTACTCCCGGGAAATCTTCTAAATAGGTTGGCAATCCCATCGCCTCCATTACCCCCTACAGTCTGCAAAGGAAATCCTGAATGCAGGTTGGATTTTGGGTGAAAAATTGACACCTATATCAGTAGAAGAGCTACCTCTGAATGAATTCTTCTTCGATAAGAAGAGGAAAGTGGTTGTGAGACAAGAACTCTACCAAGAGGTAGGTACTGTCTCTAAGAAATTTAAAATTTTAACTAATGGGAAAAATTTGAAGAAAGTAGAATTTGCGATGCAAATAGCAGGAACATTGGGTGCTTTCGCCACAGCGAACCAATATTCAGTCAAGACCCTATAAGATAAGCTAAAATGAAAAAATCATTTGATCAAGACACTAGAGGCTAAACTAGCTACAACAGAGGCTGCTGCTAAAGATCAGGCAAGTGTGACTTTAGAGCAAGCAAGAATAGAAGATCAAAAAAAAATCAAGCGGCTTAAAGTTGATCTCGAACAGACACAGTTGAAGGTTCAGACGAGTCAGACTCAGATAAGCCATCAGGGAGAATTGATAGACCAGCTTCGGGCCAAACTAGAATTCGTCGAAAGCCAGGTAATCAATATCAGGATATTTCAATCCCAAGCAATACAGATCAGAAAAAGGTTATCGACAGCGCAACAGGGTCTTCTTGTTAAAGTAGAAACAATTCAAAGCAGCTTCCAACTCATTGATCTGGTGTTGGAAAACCTCTCTCTTAAAGAAGGGGATGTCGTAGCAGCTTGGGTGGCATTCTAGGAGGCTATTATAGCCACAACGAGAAGGGAAATAAGAAATAGTTCTAGTTTTCCCATCGCAGAGAAGACCAGGGGTAATATCTTGTTGTAAGAATGGGAGCGAAATATATCCGAAGGAAAACAACAAGCTATGAAGCTAAGGAAATGTTGCGAAGAAATTTTCGGTTTGTTAAGTGAGATTTGTTTGGGTTCCGATGGTGAAAGTGGCATGGAGATACTGGGTCAGATCAATACAGCTAAATATATGCTTAATATCAAGGAAAAGGAAGAAAGAGAATTAGCCGAAATATCACAAATAGCTCATACAAACATAGTGCAAATAACAAATGGCTAATTAAACCGAGTATATTGTTATTCTCTATCAATGCCAAAGATCAACAGGTGAAAGGAAAGCTATCGCTATTGATGAAAGACTGCTATATTTTTGAGGCAAATAATCAAGCAGAGCTATCTAAGTTGATATCATAGCTGGCGGAGAAGTGCGTTATTTGCAAGGAGCATGTGAAGAGGTAGGTTTCAGGTACCAGATGAGAACAAAGATAAAGAAACAAAACATTTCGACTCCTTTTGATTATAACCGAAAACCTCTGGAACTATTGAGATTTCGACGCATAAAAATTTGTATAAATATACATTTTGAAGAAAGAAAAAAGGGGCTGGACCTTTTTGATTAATTGTAATAGAGACTGTCTCTTTTCGAGACTTAACACAAAGCAATCCGGAGATTCCTAATTCCGTCACTACTGTGTTATGAGTTTGTTCTTGTAATGTCCCCACTTTGGGACATCAACACAGGGAAGCGATTTATGATGACCAGAGTAGACAGATGGATGCTAGAGTGAGTACAGGGGTATTTGAGAGGCATTGTGGAGTCCATCTTGCATTGATGATCATATTCCATCATTATGAGCCATTCCTCACAGGTTGGCTTTGGTTTCGTTGCATTCCGACGATTTCCATGATTTTGACTATTTTGAGCTATAAGTCAATGGAATTCACTGAAGAGGTCATTTTGGGCACATTACTTGGAGGAACCTCTCAGTGTAATAGCTCATTGGAATTAGGAGGAGCAACACTACAGGATGAGATGGCTAGAAGTGACTTTTAGTGGCCAGGGAAGCCACAAGGAGAGATAAAGAGATTTTCAAAGGTAAAAAGGTTAATTAATTAATTAAAGTGATTTAATTAATTAATTAAATATTAATAAAATGAAAGTCACTTTGGAGGGACA
>ML786623.1:59450-77111 GCA_009831015.1 Picea engelmannii
CCCCCCTCCGCTTAAAGATAAAATGGCAGGGGGGCTCCGGAATCCAATCCCGACCGTAGATCTGGGAGCACAGATACTGATCGTCCAGATTTTCTCGCTACATATCCAACGGTGCAGATGAATTTGAACAACATCAGAGGGAAACTGTAGCATGACATAGTATGATTTCCAGAAAGCACTGATGGTTTCAACCAGAGGACTCGAAGACACTTGGGGATGATTGACAGAGAAGGTGAAGAGCCTCTGAGAATATTCAAGAGGGATGAAGATGTTTGTGGAGGTGATTGACAGCTAGATGAGCACTAAGGCCTGTAACTGAAACAGAGAAGGTGAGCTCGACTTTCATAGAGAAGTCGAAGAGTCTCAACTGCTAGAGAGGTTGCGAAATATCAACAGAACACCTAGTGATGCTGGACGCATGGTGGAAAAAAACCAGAGAAGCTGAAGAGTCATGATGATGATCAGATAGAGAACTCAAGTTGCAGAGGAATTTGGCGCAAAGTGTGCATGCAGAGGCATTGCGAATATTACATGCACAAGATGCATAGAAGCTATATATACACGGTACAGAGAAGAGAAGCATTGTCGTTTTTGTTGGAGTGGTTGTGGTTGTTGTTGTTGAAGGTGACACATGTGTGAAGGAGGAGGAGAGAGCAGCAGTTGAATTGAATAGAAGAGGAACTGTGCAGTGAATGGACATGGTGCATAGAGCATAAAAAGCAGAAGAACAGACAGCGCAAGTCATGTGTTGAGGAAGGCAGTAAGGCAGACAGAGCAACGAAATGCAGCAGAATAGTGATGATTCAGGTAAGACATGGTTGAACATTATATCACTGTAATAAGTTTCAGTAGCAAATATTTATATTTAGGGAGGTTGGGAGGTGCTCGGGAGGACTGTTGACCTCAGAAGTTCAAGTGAGATCTTGAACACAGGAAGTTGTAGCTTCCATCTGGTTGCAGCCAGAGAAACTAGGGTGGCAGGTTGGTGCAAGGGACAACTCTTGTTCTTTGTTATACAGGTTGGTGCCTGTATGATTAGAAGTTGGTGCTTCCATCCAGTTGGTGTTGGAAACACTCAGGGAGTTGGTACTTCCTTCTAGTTGGTGCTAGAGAAACCAGGGAGTTGGTGCTTCCTTCTAGTTGGTGCTAGAGAAACCAGGGAGTTGGTGCTTCCTTCCAGTCAGTGTTAGAGAAAACAGAGAGTTGGTGCTCTCAGCAGGTTGCAGCTTGCAAAACAGAGGTTGTCGCCTCATTATGAGTTGGTGCTCATATGTATGATAATGTAAAGAATGTAACTATTACTTATCATATAAAGAAAAATAGGTTTTTACCCTGTATGGGTTTCCTCAAGAAATATCTGTCTCTGTGTTTCTCATATATGTGACTGATGTTGAATGTACCATTGTTTATTTCCCTGCATTATTGTGATCATCATTCAGTGTTTCTGCAAAGATTTTTAAAAGAAGTATAATTGTTTAAGCATGGTGACAACTGATTCACCCCCCCTCTCAGTTGTCCAACAATTGGTATCAGAGCCAGCCCCTTTTATCTAAGGGTAGATCCTAGAGCTTAAACATGTCAAGCCATGAAAAAAATTCAACCAATAAGGCCCCTCTGTTCAATGGAACAAACTTTGCCTTCTGGAAAGTTAGAATGAGAACCTACATAATGGCTTTAGGTGCAGATGTCTAGGATGTGGTAGATACTGGGTATGTGAAGCCAGTTGTGCTAGCTAATAAGGATGACAAACTAGAATTTAGCTTCAACGATAAGGCTATGAATGCTATCTTGAGTGGGCTTGCAGAAGCAGAATTCGTAAAATTTATGCACCTAGAATCTGCCAAAGAAATGTGGGACAAACTCATTAGCAGTTATGAGGGTAATGAGAAGGTAAAGAATGCAAAGATTCAAACCTACAGAATACAGTTTGAACAGCTGAAAATGAAGGAAGATGAAACTATTGGAAAATACTTTCTGAGAATAGAAGAAATGGTAAATGCAATGAAGGCACTTGGTGAAACAATTGGGGAACCTTCTTTATTTTAGAAAATCTTGAGATCTCTCCCATATAGGTTCAACCCAAAGGCCTCTGCTATAGAAGAAATTAATGATCTAAAAACCTTGCAGTTTGATCAACTTCTAGGAACACTGACTGCATATGAAATGAGAATAGTTAAAGATAAACCCACCTCCAGAGAAGCATCATTTAAAGTAGACAAGAATGAGGATTCTGAGCCCAATGAAATTGAAGCAAAATTTGTGAAGAGACTGAAGAAGGGATCAAGCAAATACAAAGGTAAACTACCTTTCAAATGCTTTAACTATGGAAGGATAGGTCATTTTGCAAATAAATGTCCACACAAGAAACATGATCAGAACTATGAAAGTGAAGAGAAGCACAAATCCAGGATATTTGATAAAAAGAAAAGTTTATGTGTAAACAATGATGACTCCTCAGAAGACACCGATAGTGACTCTTCCTATGAAGATAAGGTAAATGACTTCATGCTTATGGAAAAAGAGAATTATGATAATAAAAGAACAGGCAGTGAAGAAGAAGTTGTGGTTGACATGGAAGGAGAACTGATTAGTGCATTGGAAGAGATTGACAGACTAAGAATCAAGAACAGAAAGCAAAGACAATTTTTGATACAATTTGAGAAAGACAGAAAAGAACCTGATGAATACCTTGTCCTACTAAAAGTAGAATTGGAAGAGGCAAAGAAAATTGAAGAGATTCTGAAACAACAGCTATCAGAAAAGAAGGAAAGTTGTGAATCATTAGAACAAGAAGTAGTGAAAACAAGGAAAGAAATGGAGAAGTTTCAAGCCCTGTATAATCAAAATCTGTCAAGTATCAAAGCCTCAGAAGGATTAGCCACCATTCTAAATCACCTAAGGAATCCAAAGATGAAAACTAGTTTGGGTTATGAAGAGGGATCAAGCAGTGGAAAGCCAGGAAATGAAGAACCCATCAAGTTTGTCAAAAGTATAACCAATGACAATAACAACCCTGCAAAAACAAAGGAAGACAATCAACCACCCAGGGAGAGTAAAGGAAAAGGTGCTAGGATTGAATCTGAAGAACGAAGAAACAATGTTCTCTCTGCTCAAAGATGTGATCAGCAAGAAAGAAATCGATTTTCTCAAAGAAGACAACCATTTACCAGGTACAAAGAATTTTTCTATGGCTATTGTTTCTATTGTTCTAACTTTGGTCACAAAGCTGTAAATTTTTCCTTAAGACTCAGACATGAGAAATTAAGGTTTCAAAGGAATAAATACTTCCCACAACAAAGAATGATACAGTCAAGTAATAATCCTTCACAGACTGCAAATTGCCAAATTAAGTCTGGACACATACAACTAAGGAGGCCAAGAAATAACCAACAGTCAATAAGTAGGCAACACTGCAACAATAAGTTTGACTTATTGAATAATGAGGTTGAATGCTACACATGTCATAACTTTGGACATAAATCTAATGAGTGTCGATTAAGGAACTATGAACCAGATTCGAAATCCCCGCTGAAAATGTCAAGCTTTGGAAGAAGAAGGAAAGTAACAAGTGTTGATTAGTATTGTCTTCTCAAAGAAAAACGAACCCTTGGTATATAGATAGTGGATGCTCCAAACACATGACAGGAGACAAAGGCAAGTTTCTATCTCTAAGTGAAAGCAAATTAGGAAGTGTAACCTTTGGAAATGATGCTCCAGGGAAAATAAAAGGCAAAGGGATGGTGAGCTTAAGTAATGGAAAAGGAAAAGCCCGAGATGTTCTACTTGTGGATGGGTTGAAGCATAACTTGCTCAGTGTAAGTCAAATGTGTGACAGAGCATGTGAGGTTTTCTTCACATCCAAGGATTGCAAGATAAAGTCTGTAAACTCGGGACAAGTGGTGGCCAAAGGCATAAGGACAGAAAATAATGTATATGTGCTGAAAGAAAATAGAGAAGAATGTCGTCTTAGCAAACATGATGAAAGCTGGTTATGGCATAGGAGAATTGGACATCTAAACTTTGACCACTTAATCAAACTCAAAAACCTCGAGGCAGTAAAAGATCTTTCGAGAATATCAAAGCCCCAAGATTCAGTGTGTAAACCCTGTCAAGTAGGGAAGCAAAACAGGACACAGTTTAAGTCCAAGAGATTTACTTCAACAGAGAAACCACTCCAACTAGTTCATATAGATTTATGTGGACCATCAAGATAGGAAGGCGCAGGGAAAGAAAACTACTTCATGTTGATTATCGATGATTACTCCAGACTTACTTGGGTTTCCTTTCTCAAAGAAAACGCTGAGGCATTTGAGAAGTTTAAGGTATTCAAGGATTTAACTGAGACTCAAACAGGGAAGAGGTTAAAGGCAGTAAGATAAGATCGGGGAGGAGAGTTTATGTCAAGAGACTTCAAGGAATTCTATGATGAGCATGGGATCAAGAGAGAATACACAATCCCAAGAACTCCACAACAAAATGGAGTAGTTGAGAGGCAAAACAGAACAGTGTAGGAAATGGCCAGGTCAATGATGAATGAGAAGAACATTGGTGAAACCTACTGGGTAGAAGTAATACACAAAGCAGTTCATGTTCTTAACAAAGCTCACCTCAGACCACAAAGTGACAAGACACCTTACGAATTATGGTTTGGAAGACCTGCCTCAATCAAACACTTCAGAGTCTTTGGGAGTAAATGCTACATAAAGAATGATGATGAGAACCTTGGCAAATATGATGACAGGGTGGATGAAGGTATTTTCTTAGGGTATGCTACAAAAATTAAGGGATACAGATGATATAATAAGAGGATGCATAAAATGGTTGACTGTATTGATGTAAAAATTGATGAAGGAATCCCAGCAAGAGAGGTGTACAGTAATGAGTCTTCTACAAAAACACGGCTAAAGCTAAAGATGAACAAGTCCAAGAATCAGAAAATGAAGACTTTGAATCAGATGAAGAGTCAGACACTCAGACAGATTCAAATCAGCAGTCAACTACAAATTCCTCCTCCAGAATCATTCAAAAGAATCATCTTGCAAGTCAGATAATTGGAGAAAAAGACAAAGGTGTACAAACCGGGAGAAAGCTAATCAAAACCACCGAACAATCTCATATAGCTCTCATATCCATGCTGGAACCCAAAATTTTTAATGAAGCTAGCAAAGATGATCACTGGGTTAAAGCAATGAATGAAGAACTTGATCAGATTGAGAAAAACAATACATGGGAGATGGTTCAAAGACCCGAAGGTAAAAACGTCATTGGCTCCAAATGGATATTTAAGAATAAGTTGAATGAGCAAGGACAAGTTATCAGGAACAAAGCGAGGTTAGTCTGTAAAGGCTATGCTCAAATAGAAGGACTGGGTTTTGATGAAACATTTGTGCCTATAGCAAGATTAGAAGCTATCAGAATGTTTCTTTCCTATGCTTGTCATAAAAGGTTTAAAGTCTACCAAATGGATGTCAAGTCAGCCTTTCTCAATGGAGATTTAAATGAAGAAGTCTATATGGAACAACCAGAGGGTTTCAAATTGTCTGACAACCCTGACTTAGTATGCAAGTTGAAGAAATCTTTATATGGTCTAAAACAATCCCCTCGAGCCTGGTATCACAGACTGGATACTTATCTCAAAGACAAAGGGTTCAAGAGAGGAACAACTGACAATAATCTATATATTGAGACAGAGGATAATGATTTTCTCATCATACAGGTCTATGTAGATGACATCATCTTTGGATGTAATAAGGATTCATTGGTACAATGGTTTGCTTCTGCCATGGAGTCTGAATTTGAAATGTCTATGATAGGAGAACTGTCATTTTTCCTTGGTCTACAAATTATTCAGAGGCCCGAAGGGATTGTTTGCACCCTTTTCGTCACCTTGGTGAGAAAATAAGAGGTGCTTACATGCCCAATTGGGTCTTGCTAAGCATGACAACTGTAGAGGAAAGGGTTAGAGAAAGAAAAACAAAACTATAAGCAAGAATTAAACTAGTACAAACTAAAATACTAAGCATATGAACATAGAGATAACAAACACAAAAAAGACCAATATCACCAATGTTTTTAGGATGATCTATTGATGAAATCAAAGCACCAAGAAGAAAGGGGACTATGAGTCCCTTCTTCCTCCAAGGGAAGGCTCTTGGACCCTCACAAGCTTGCTCTCCTTACAACAAGAAAAATGAAAATGATGATGAAAGAACTCCTTTGCAAACCCACTCAATGGAGAGGTGGATTGCTCAATGAAATGGTGCCAATGTTCTCTTGTCAAGGATGGAGTCCTTAAAACAATATCGACAGCATAACATTACATGAAATTCCTTGAGAAAATGAGGTGCATTCATGGCTTTTTATAGCATTGCTTTGGGATTTTGTGTAACTGCCTTGTAGTGTGAAAAGAGGCCATTTAGAGCATTATTAGGTCTTTGACCAGCCTACCATGTGGATTCATCTCAGATTTGAGGGTCAAATCAGCTTGGGAGCTGATCCATAAGTGGTTGGGAGGCCGACCACTTCAATAAATGCACCATTTAGCAGGTGCGCGGCTTTTTGCGCTAACAACCGCGCATCGTGCGCGTATGCACGCATGGTACGTTTCTGTTCCGTGCATGTGCGCGTGTGCCCAACTTCTGTAAAGCACTCTTCAATTTTTCACTACTTTGTATAGTTTTTGACCTTTTGGAATGCTGTAAGATTAATTCAGGGCCATGAATGACTTCATTTCTGTTTGACGATGTTGAGTTCTTGTCGCCACTTGCAGACAAAATTTCAGTGATAACAGATGCCCCCTGATGGACGAGGTTAGGAGCATACGTATAGCTGAAATCCATCAATGTTTCTTCTACTGAGAATGTTGTTGTAAGATAGAGCAATAGTGGGATTGTTCAGAGCAATCCTTTGGAGGAGAAAGGAACCGATAGAACCCAACCTTCCATAAGGTGCGTAAAATATACAACTGTGTACAAACGAGGCAGGCATGCCCCATGCTCGTGTTATGTAACTCTGAAAAAGATGACTGAAGTGTTGGTGTAGACAACTATAGCGCCCTCGGGGGTAGTGATGATAAAGGCAGAAGACAATTCTGCAAAGGAACATACTCTGAATAATAGGCAATGATCACGGTAATAAGTATCGGCGATGATGCAGGCATTGATGGCCCTACCAAGTTCAGAGGTCTTTGGCAAAGGATCAATAGTCGCAAAGTAAGACCCGCCATAACATGAGAAAGTGTTGGCATCAAATGTTATGGGGGCCAACGACAGCAGGGAGTAATGGTGTTTCACCCTGTGCCATCCGAGATCTCTCATTGAATGGAGAATGAGAATCAAGATACTGTCGCCCGTCCGAAAAATTGTGCTGATGTCAACGAAAGGGGAACGTGACTCCTAGAAGCAAAGGGCTTCGTGGAATCTACTGAGGTGAGGAAGTGGAAGAGATGCATGGACGAAGTCAAGAAGTGGGAAGACTCAAGGCTGCCCTTGGTTGGAGGATGTATGAGATAAAGAGTGGCCGCAACCGTGTAACAAGGTCGAGTGTCAGGGGGACGACAAGACCGGTGATAAGTTGTGCCAGAGGCGGGACAAGGTGATAAAATTCAGAGGGTAGAGGTAAGTGACCTGTGAGGTGCTCTGAAGATATGGACCATGCTGGCAAGGGTAGATGATAAGTAATTCTCCAACTAAGGGTAACATGGGTTGCACGCAGCCAAAAAGGAAGCAAGTCGCCAATGGTGATGACAAAAGAAAATGTAATGACTGGAATTAAAGGCGTTTGTACAATAAATAATGAATAATTGGGGAGAAATGTACAAATACAGAAACGGGTGCCCCAATGTGGCATGGGTGGCCCAAGGAGGGCAGAACGTGTTTGGAAGAGTGATGAAGGGTGGGGGCCCCATTGGTGAGTTTTTGTATGAGGTAGGTGAAATGAAGGTAGGTTCGCAGATGGGAAAACTGAGTGTGGAGGAAATGAAGGGTTCATGATACGGCGGAAGTGCAGGTAAAAAATAGAACCATGAAGAGATAATCTGGGAGTCCGTGTGGGAAAGCTAGCAAAATGAGGAGAAGAAGTATGTGGTTAATTCATGACATGATGAAAGACTATTGGGACTCCCATCCCTAAAGGGTAATGAAGAACAGCATGAGTGTCAAAAGTGCCAAAAGGTGCTATGAATGGGACGACTCATGTGGGTGAGAATGCTACCGGGTGACAGTACCAAAGGTGCAAATGGAGGCGTGGGTACTGCACAGCCGAGAAGGGGGATCCTAGAGACCAATATCAGAGGGTGTGACTGGAAATGTAAATGCGATACAGTGGGAAAGACTACATGCCAGTGATAAGTATATACCTGAAGGGGCGGTGTTGATAAATGATGATCAAGTACCTGCACATATGAAAACCAAATACCCAAAGTGAACAATATCTGAAGAGAAAAAAATATGAGCATGCATTTGATAAATGTGACTATGCGTGGGTGTACCTGACCATGATCTGAGAAAAAGGCGCCCGGGGGCTCAGGATGAAAAGTGACCCAGGGACTGCTGTGATGTAGGTGATGGGATGATGATCCCGTGGCTGAAGACGGTTTGAAAAATGGACACCTTGGGCTCCCGGAATGGTGAGTGGAAGTTTGGCAAAAGGCCTATATATAGTTGTAGGGCCCACATTGCCACCTCATTTGTACCTGCTGCAATAGTGAGTGGACCAGTAGTTTCAGAGGAGATTTGGAGATTTGGGGAGGACGAAGCATTCATTTGAGGAGTTGTAAGTATCAGGTTAGTGGTCTGATCATCCTGCATAGAAATAGGTTGTCAATTTTTGGGTAGGGCTTGCACGGGGGGCTGTACAGGGGTATTTAGGGGATGTGGGCCCCCCATGTGTGGGTGACTCGGTGAGAGGCGCGCATGCGTGCGCGCCTGTACACCGATTATACGCACATGGGTGCGCGATAGGGGGAATTTAAGGCGCGCCTGTGAGTTGAACAGGCGCGCATCAGTGCGTGCCTGTAGGTTTGACAGGCGCGCACCAGTGCACTTCTATATGGTGAACAGGTGTGCGTGGGGGCGGGCCTGTGAAACAAACAGGTGCGCATTGATGCGCACCTGTTCAGTGTACAGGCACACATATATATGCGCCTGTGCAATGAACAGGCGCGCATGTGTGCGCGCCTGTGGGAACAAAAACCGCGCCTAGGAGGCAAGGTTGAAGGGTAAGAAATGAGTGTTTTTTGATGCTTTTGATGGTTGCATGTGCTGACGTAGGGTCTGTGTTGTCTGTAGGTTGATTGTGGTGACGATGCCAGTGCGGTGGTGAGAGCGAGACTAGGCCCAGTTACGAGACGCCGTGGCCATTGAGGGTCCTGACGTGCATGCTACTTTGGCAACCTGTGGGTTGCTAAAGTTTTTTGAGTGCCCGTTGATACAGGCACAGGAGTATTTATTGCAGTTCCTGATCCAGATGTGGAGTCTGGAGCTGCACTGCTTCCTCGTACGAGGAGAGCAGATCCCCTTCACTGCGGTGGAGGATATTTATTTCTTGACTGGGCTCCCCTTTCGGGGAACGCCCCTACCGGCAGAGCTGGTGCTACCTAAGGATATAACCCTTGTCACAATTGGCCAGCGATATTGCTCAGGTTGGGACTTTATGTCTGGGACTGTGGTGAGCATCGGTGATATAGACTCCCTAGCACATCGTTTTATAGCGGCGATGATTGTTCGTATATATGGGTCACTTGCGACCCAGCGGATTAGTGGTGGCTAGCTGTTGGTGCTGGAGAGAGTGGTGGCCAGTGAGCAGTTCACGTGGGGACTGACGCTGCATGCGCGGATGGTAGTGCAGTTGGATCGTTGTCGGTCCACAGGTGTAGGAGAGTTTGCATTTGGGTCGATCCTAGTGGCACGGTTCTTAGAGAGGGTGCCGATGTTGCGCTTGAGGGTTTTACTGGAGATGTCGGGGGCACGAGAGCCATGATTGAGGCGGTGGTTGACCATTTTGCTTCGTCACGGTGGTGGCGAAGGTGGCCACTTATTTTCAGCGGAGGCGGTGGGGATATGGTGGCAGATGTCGCAGGTTATACTTCAGTACCCCTATGCTGGGGTGGACTTCCGGGGGGACCCGGACATGGTGCTACCTCTAGGGGAGGATTTTGACCATCGAGGTATGTTCAGTATTGGTGTGCATGTTTTGATGTATATTGTTTTGTGAGATAGCAGTCCATATGTATATGATATAGATGTTGATACTATCTTTTGTTGTTGTTTCTTGCATGTATAGATGTGGCACCTTGCGGGCGCGAGGTGGAGATGCAAAGGGCGCCGGCTTGTCGAGAGTTGGAGAGACTGCCACATGGAGAGAGACGTCAGCAGGAGGATGCCGCGGGGTGACCAGCAGAGCCCGAGAGGGCAGCGAGGCGGCGTCGGTTCAATGACCCTGGTGAGGGGCCATCACATGCTCCTCTGGTGGCGGCCGAAGTGGATTTTGATGACATACGCTGTCGTTTGGACATGGTATTATAGGATGTGATTGAGGGCATGTGGATGCATATCCAGGACGAGAGCTTCCTGGAGCAGTGTGTGGGGGTGCCGCCACCATGGCGGGCCATAGTGCGGCAAGCAGCAGTGCTTGCAGCGATGACAAGTGGACGCCTGTCGCTGGGGCAGTGGGGTCCTGTGGGTGGTCCACCACCGCCTAGGGCAGGTGGTGGTGGGACACCACCTCCTCCTGAGGGAGGAGCAGGTGCTGGTGCGATAGAGGCACCCTGAGTGGTGTATGATGTACATCTTTGTTTTTGTTGTATATAGGCTGGTGAGCCCATTTTTTGTACCGAGGTGCTATAGTGGCCTGCAGATACATGTATTTTTGTATGTAAACATTCGGATGGCCTGATGGGCCTTTATGTATACATGAGTATACACATTTTGAGATCCTGCTATTGTCTACATGTTTTTAGCTGATGTGTTGAGTACGTCCATTCTATATATCTGATGTGACAGTGTTTCATGATATGTTTATGTATGTGTAGTTTGATGTGATATATGCCAATCTAACACCATGTTAGCTATTTGATCTATTGTTTGATTCAATTGTCTTGGAATGTGTGTAAATGTAATGGAATCAAAATGTTAAGATAATAGTCTAACCTGCAGATATTTGCGAAAGAGGCATGGATTGCGTACACGGTATACATTATTGAGCTGGAGAACGACTAGTTGAGAGTCGAGGAAGACGCTAAGGTGACGAATATGATGATGCTGGGCGTCATCCAGGAGGCCAATGATAGCAGTTTATTCGGCTTGGTTGTTGGTTGCTAGCCCCAAACATAGGCCACCTGAATGTATCATTTCATGTGAGGGGGTGTAGAGAGCCCAAGCAGCCGAAGCGATATTTTGTGTCCAACGGCTGGCGCCGTCGGTGAAACCAATGTGGTAGGCTGGTGGAGAAAGCATCTGTCAATAGCACAAATGATAGTTTAGACGAGGGGGAAGAAAAAAAAGATTAAAAACGCTAGAAAAAGAAATAACCTAAAGTAGAATGACTACGTTTAAGCATAAAATTTCTTGAGATACAACCCATTGACAGGTTCCTTGAGAGAGAGGCCTTCGGGAGAGGCCAGGATGTATGCGCCTTTGGTGAGGTAATGTTGGATGATGTAAGGTCCATGCCAAAGTGATTCGAATTTGCCGTGGCCGAAGGTATCATGAGCGATATCATAAGCCAGGACTAGGTCGCCTTCGCGGAATGATCGAAGGTTGACATGTCGATCAAAGGTAGCTTTGGATCATTTTTTAGCTGCCTCGTTGTTCTATAAGGAAGATCGATGATCTTCATCTAGAGACTCAAAGTTCAGCAAGCGCTGCTCCATTGGAACAGTGTCAGGTAATAGCTCAATTGCGGTGCGTAAGGTGGGAATTTTGCACTCGATGGGAAGAGTTGTCTCAACCCCATGGACTAAATGGAATGGTGTGAAACCAGTAGCGGTCTTCACTGCCGTTCGATAAGCCCATAGCATAGAAAATAACATATGATGCCAATTGGTTTTATGTTTATTAACCGTGCGCTGTAACATGGTCTTGAGGACTTTGTTAACTGCCTCAACCTGTCCGTTTGACTAAGGGTAATAGGGTGAGGAAAACTCGTGAGAGAAGCCTAACCAAGAAGAGAGTTCGACGAAGATCTCATTCTCAAAGTGTTTCCCATGGTCGGAAACTAGTTGGAGTGGTACTCCAAAAAGGGATATGACATGATTAAAGAAAAAACACGCTGCAGTGTCAGCGGTATTGTTGAAAGTGGGCATAGATTCGGCCCATTTGGTGAAGTAATCAATGGCGACAACAATGTATTTGTGACCATTGCTGGAGGGGGGATTACAAGTCATAAAGTCGATGCCCCATTTACAAAAGGGGTCGGCCGTAATGACAGGGTGAAGAAGGGCGGGGGGAGGTCGGGCTTTGTTGGCATAGAGATGACATTGCTCACATCGTTTCACGGCATGAATGCAATCATGAAACAAGGTAGGCCAAAATTAACCACCTCGGATAATCTTTTGAGAAGCGGATATACCCGAAATATGGCCCCCACATGCGCTGCTGTGGCAGTCGTTTAGGACTCTGTCGACCTCATCAATAGTCAGGCATCGACGAAGAATGGTGTCGACGCCCCGTCGGTATAGGATGTCTCCGATGAGGAGATAGCGGGGGGCCTGATGGCGAATACGTCGACAATCATCTCGTGAAAGGTGGTTACCTAACTTTTGAGTTTGTAGGTAGACGAGAAGGTCACCATACCAAGGATCATCCGAAGTGATGTAAAAGAGATGTTCATCAGGAAAGTCAGTGTTGAGGGGGCACTGGTGGTGTCAGAGGGGAGGGCCGTGACAAGTTCAGCGAGAACGAGGGCCTTCTTACTCTTAGGTGTTGAGAACTCGAGGTCGTACTCCTGAAGGATAACGATCCATCGAGCGAATTTTCCATTAACTTGTCGACGGCTGAGAAAGTATTGCATAGGGTTGGAATCTGCAATGACCTTTATGGTGCGAAGCAGAATGTAATGGCACAGTTTCTGGACTGCGAGGACAACTACAAGAGAAAGTTTCTCTTCGTGTTTATACTTCAAGGGTGGTCTTGAGAGGTTCTTACTAATGTAGTAAATGACATGTTCACGATTTTCATCTTCGAGCTGGACGAGGACGCCGGCTACTGATACAGCTGATGTTGATACGTAGAGGATGTAGTCACGATTATAGTCAGGTGCACTAATTAAAGGTGCATTTGAAAATGCTGCTTTCAGAGCGTCAAATGACTGTTGGGCATGGTCGTCCCAGTGAAATGGGATGTCGTGACATAGTAAGCGAAGGAAACCGTGTGCGCGTATGGCATAATCAGGAACAAAGTGTCTGAGAAAGTTAGCTTTGCCCTGTAGACTTTGAAGTTGTCGTAAATTTCAGGGAGGTGGAATTTCGGTGATAACTTTGACTTTGAGGGGGTCCACGGTAATACCGCTTTGGGAAACAATAAAATCGAGGAGGCGCCCAGCGGTGACACAGAACACACACTTGAGAGGATTCAAGCGGATGTTGTATTGAAGAAACCATTGAAAGATGGTTCGTAAATCATCAAGATGCTGGGTGTGTTTCTTGGATCGAGCGGTGAGGTCGTCCAAGTAGGCGAGGATGATTTTAGCTAGATCGTGAAAGATATATGTCATTGCCCGCTGGAAGGTTGCGCCGGCATTTTTTAAGCTGAAAGGCATGACACGATATGCAAAGGTACCCCATGGGGTAGTGAATGCGGTTTTATACTGATCGACTGGGTGGATTTGTATTTGGTTATATCCAGAGAATTCATCCATAAAGGAGAGAGCCTCATGGCCGGCACAGTCGTCGATAATTTGATCGATGAAAGGCATTGGAAAGTTGTCTTTTGGACATGCGTTATTGAGATCGCGAAAGTCTGTGCAAACGTGGATAGTGCCCTATTTTTTGTCGACAGGAACAGGGTTGGAAACCCATGAAGTGTAAGCGATGGGGTAAATAAACCCGACAGCCTGTAATTTGTCGATTTCAGCTTTGATAGCCATGGCTTTGGATGGGTGTAGCGGTCGTTGTTTTGGGCGAATTGGTGTGATGTCGGGCCAGGTGTCGATGCGATGTTCAACAATAGAAGGATCGAGGCCAGGCATTTCTGTGTATGACCAGGCGAAAATATCCCTATATTCCTGGAAGAGGGCTTTATATGCGGCGATTTCCTGAGGAGTGCAAGCAGCTCCAATGGTGATTTCTTCGATGATGCCATTTTTAATGGAAATGTCGATTTTGATGGTGGGGGAAATGTTGGCCATGTTTCCTTCTTTAAATGCATCAGTGGCAGGAATGGGATTGTTGAACCAATCGATAGGCCCGGATGGGATAAAATATTTGGTTTCGATTGTGTAAATGGGGTTTTGGTTAGGAGGCATGGGGGCGTCCTGTGGAGAGAAGAGTGTGCGGTGATGTAGCGCATCCCAGGGTGAGTCTGGGCAGTTTAGCTCTTCGAGTATTTCCTCATCGCATTGGAAGCGCCGGGAATACAAGGGATCGTGAGGAGTGATCTCAATGACAGTGTGATTGCCTCCTGTTGGAGAAGCAAGGGGAAAAATGCTAGGATATGGGGAGGGTTCACTCGACATAAACCATATATTGAAGTACTGAGGGGTACCCATGGTGGTTGGGTGGAGAGTCTCCGTAGGGGAATGAGCAGGAGAGTTGGGGGGGTTGCGGGGTGAATCCTCAGAGACGTCATTTAAGAACCATGGAGGGGTTGGGAGTTCCTCGGGCTCGGGAGAAATGACTTGAAGATCCTCTAGTGACGAGGTAATGTCAATTATCGCCTCTGCGGGTTGGTGAAGCAGGGCCAATTGACGTTGCCTGTATGCAAGGATCATAGGACACTGGTATGTAAAATGAGCTAATGAATCGCAGAGAGAGAAAGGGAATCTCATACGTTCATTGAATGAAGTGGTGACATAGCGGATGTCAGTGATATTTGAAGAGGATGTAGCAGGGCGTGGATTGTTCTGGAAGTTCTGGCGCACGACGGCCAATGTCTGCCGAAAGCGTGGCAGTGCTGGGCAATGATGAGTGTAATGGCCATACTCTGAATAGATAGCGCAAGCATATTTGGTCCTTAACCCTTTACTACTGGAAGGGTTGGTGGTATTAGTAGTAGTGATGGGTGTTGTGGAAGTTTGATTGGAAGGGATCAAATTCTGTAATTCATGTAGTGATGGACAATTGTTGGTTTGGTGGCCTTCTTTCTCACATAGTGCGCAAGGTGGTGGGATGCATGGAGGAAGTGGAGCGGTGGGCTCTTTCTTCTTTCTCCTGCCCCCAGCTATAGCAGGGGGGGTAGTGAGTAGGGGGGTAGAGGGGGTAAGGACGGGGATTGTCATGGGAAGTCCTTCCTGTGGGGGAAGGGATGGTCGAGGGACCATCTCTGGTGGGCATAAATACCAAACTGGGATGGCTAACACCATATTTGGTAGTGTGAGCATTGCGGCTACCTGAAAAGATTTGATACCTAGTGGAGGGTAAAAGAAGGGAATTTGGGTAAGGGGTTGGGGGACTATCTACCAAATGGGACTAAGCCCTTGAGGGGATGTGGATTCATGGACTGTTGAGTTTGATGAGTGCGCAGGAGGCTCCGACAGAGGTGGTTCTGCGACTAGTGGGACGTCAGGAATGACTGAAGCCTCTTGAGGAGGAAGAGCGTCCTCTATGTGAGTTTCGTTAGAGGATATGACGCATACCTGATTAGCGGGATGAAGGAGTGGTGGTGCTCCATGGTACGTCCCTAACAAGGATGGATCTTTGAAAATCCCAGGACCCATCTCTACGAGTGGATATGCATCTTGGTTGGTGTGGATGAGAGGAAGAATGTTATCCAGGTTGGCAAATGGGTTAGGCTCATAATGTGAGACTTGGTCGATGGTCACGATCTTCCCATTGTGGGGGAACATCATTGTCCAAAAGACGGAAAATGCCACTGCCTTCATAGCGTACATGTAGCTACGGCCGAACAGGATATTATAATCGAGCGGGGCGTCGATAACTTCGATATCAATGAGAATAGTCTTTCCCCTGAGTTCGACGGGGACATTTTGAAAGAGCCCTTCGGGAGAGGATGGTCGTCCGTCATAAGCTCGTAATGTGATGGCAGAGGGTATGAGTTCCGGCGAACCAAGTTTCTGCCATACTGTTTTGGAAATGATGCACATAGAGGCACCTTCATCGATGATACATCGATGAACTGTGATGTTCCATATTTTCACTGGTATTTGAAAAGCGATCAAGGCGGGAAGACGAGGTTCTCCGCCATCGAGATCAAAGGTGATGAGTCGAGTATCTACAGGTTTGACTGCCCCCAAGGCAGAAAGTAGAGATTTTCGCTACATAGGAAAAGTCTGGAGGACTTCTAAGACTGACATGGCAGTCGTGGATTGCGCTAAGTCGTCTACCAAGCTATAGTTATGAGCTTCCCTAGCCTGTGGGTTGTGGACATTCCTTCGCAAGGGGATGCGAGGGATGCGTAGTGGTGGTTCGGTGGAAGGGAGAGGGATCACTAATGGGGGTCCCATCGGTGTTGGGTTTGTCTCTGGAGATATGGGAGTAGACTCAGCGAGTGTATGATACTGACGATTACACGTTTGCAGAAGGATTTCTTCCTCATTGGTGAGGAGAATTGTACGCTCTGCTGGATGGTTGGGGTTGTGGTATTGTCCCACCTAGGGTGGGGGATGTTGTGTGTCTTGTTGGGTGTTTATCACACCTTGATGTGGAATAGGATTTTGTAGCATGGAGGGAGGGGGTTGTTGCACGTATTGTTGTGGTGCATGTTGAGGGGCAGTTTGTGCAGGAGAATGGGGAAGACTACCCGAGTCTTTCAACCATTTGAAATCAATGATCTAGGGGCAATGGTGAGTGTAATGACCGAACTCACCAAAAAGGGAACAAGGGAATATGGTTTTAACATTATTTCTCCCTTGGCATTTGTTATTATTACCCCCTTGGGGGTTTTGGTTCCCTTGGTTCTGGTTGCCCCTAGTGGGTTGGTGCTATGGGGATTGATTCCCACCTTGACCAGGGTTGTTGTTATTCCTATTCCATCCTTTCTTATTGGCATTGTTCGATGGATGAGTTGGGTTTGCTGTATTCAACTGTTCAAAATTTTGGTATTGTTGAGCAACAAAAGGTTGAACAAAATTTACCCCCGCATATGGATGTGGGGGAGCCATGGGTTGTGGAGGACCAGGGAACAAGAAGTATGGATTTTGTGGTGGTATCGATCCATAAGGTACATAGGAAGGCGTAGTGCTTTCGCTAGTACTATAATCTGATGTGGAGGGAGTACCACTGTTTGCGGAAATAGGTGGATGTATGGGAGGTGCCGGCGGTGGTCCACTGATGGGTGGGGGTATAGCAACAGGGTAAGGTTGTTGATAAGGAGTTGGGGGGTAATAAGGGGTGCCCCCATATGCGGGTGGGTATTGAGGTGTTCCATACATCGGTGGTGGTTGGGGTTGTGGACCATGGTGTGTGGTGGCACCGATTAGTCCGTCTGCTGAGTGAGACATCCCAGGTTTGTCTTGGCCAAATGGCACAGGTTTTGGAAGATCAGGAAG
>ML786623.1:86466-154719 GCA_009831015.1 Picea engelmannii
TTCCAGTGGTTTTGTTGTTGAATATTCCTTTGATTTGAACTTGGTCTTTGTTTTCTTTCCTTGTTGGCAATGCTTGCATAAAGTGTTGGTTGGTTTCGTGATCTGGGGCATTTCTCTGACTGCTTCTCTTTTGTTGACTTTGACAAGGTTATCAAAATGAATCTGACCCATTCTTTTGTGCCACATCCAACTTTCATCTTCCTTTCCTAGACAACACTTTTCATTTCCAATTTCACTTAACACATATATGTTGCTTGAAGTTCTTGCAGTTGCAGTGACCAATTTCCCTGAACCTTATTTTCTTATCTCACACTTTTGTGAATCAAAAGTAACTTTATGACCTTGGTCACACATTTGACTCACACTTAAAAGATTATGTTTTATATCTTCTACTAGTAGAAAATTTTCTGCCTTTTCATTCTTGTTCCCAATTCGAACTGTGCCTTTTCCAATGATTTTGGATGAATCATCATTTCCAAAGGAGACTGATCCATCTCTTTCCTCTCATAATGTAAGAAACTTGTCTCTATCACCTATCATGTGTTTTGAAAATCCATTGTCAACATACCAACCACGTTTCTTCTGTTTAGCTTGTAGAGCAACTGTGCATTATTCATTGCTATACTAATCTTGCTTTCTTATCCATGTTATTTTCTGAGATTCTTGTTTGTGACTCTGTTGAGGTTCTTTAGGAGGGATTGTCATTTTGGAATTTTTGGCCATGTGTCCAAAATTGTTACATTTGTAACATTCCACTTCAGTGCTCAAGGATTCAAACCTGTTGTAACTTCTTCTCTGTGTTTCACTAGGTCTTCTTGAATAACCTCTTTGTGTATGGCTCTCAAAGTAGTTATTGTTCCTGTTGTTAGCTCTGCAATTTACGGCTTTATGTCCGAAATTATTGCAAGCATAACATAAACCAAAAAATATAGTTTGATACCTGGTAGTTGAATATCTTATGAAAGGAGGTGCTCTTATGAATCCTTCTTCTTCTTGAGGCATGTCTATTTGTTGTTGATTTTGAAATCTGAATCTTCTCGGTGGAGGAGTGTCCCTGTAACCTTCCTTGTATATCTTTTTATCCCCTTTGATTGTTTCTGCATAAATTTTTGGATTTGTTTCTTGCTCTATTTTTTTGGAGCTTGATACCTTTACTTTTTGATTGTATCCAAGTCCAGACTTGTCAAGATAAATTTTGGACAGCTAATAATGCCATCCAAAACTTTTGAGCTATTTTGCATATTTTTCTTTTGAATATCCTTTCTTAGTCTGGAAATCTCTGCTTCCAGGTTTCCAATGATCCCATCCTTTCCTTCTAGATGTTCTTTGAGTGCTTGTTCAATTATTTTATCTTCTTCTATTTGAACCTTCGATTTTGTAATCATTTGTTCTAGTTCTTGAGTGTCTTTTTTCTTATCTAGTTCTGCTTGTAGTTTCTTGTTTTTCTTCTTTTCTCTTCTGATAAATTCTATGGCACTCATTAATTCTTCTCGGAAGTCAACTTCTGCCTCTTGAATTTCTTCTTCATATGCTTCTTCATGTTCTTCTTTGGAGTCTTTTTTATCAGAGTCTTCTACTGCCATGAATAGAACTCTCCCTGTTTCACTGTTACTGACTTCATCTTCATCTGATGATGAGATGTCTTCTTTGGTGCAAAAGGTTTTCTTGAAAACTTTCTTTGTAGTTCTTTTACCTTTATATGTTTGTCTACCTTTTGAGTAACCTTCATCATTTCCTTTTTCTTATGAGGACATTTTCTAGCAAAATGACCAATACCATCACAATTAAAACAAATTAAAGGAAGCTTACCTCTACACCTACTGTTGGTTCCCTTGTTCAGTCTTTTGACGAAGTTGGCCACTTCTTCATCATCTTCCGAGACGTCGCTGCTGCTTCTATATTCTTCTTGTTCCTTTTTCTTTTTCTTTGATGTTTTGGATGCTTTGAAGGCTGCTTCTTTTACATCTGGATTTTCCTGTTCAATTCTCATCTCATATGCTGTGAAGACTCCATGCAGTTCGTCCATGCTTATTGAGTTTAGATCCGATCTTTCTTCTAGTGCTGATATCTTAGGGTTGAATATCATAGGAAGAGATCTTAGTACCTTTTGAACAATTACAGATTCTTCAATTTCTTCTCCCAATCCTATGATTGCATTCACTATTTCATCGACTCGTAAGAAGTAGGCTGCGATATCTTCATCTTCCTTCATTTTTAGTTGTTCGCACTGACCTCTGTAAGTTTGAAGATTTGTTTTTTTGACTTTTGAATCTCCTTCATAAATATTTTGAAGCTTGTCCCAAATCTCTTTAGCAGATTTACAATGTGCAACTTTGGTGAATACCGTATCACTGAGACCATTCAAAAGAGCATTTATGGCTTTGGAATTATTCTCACCGAGTTTCACTGCTTTGTCATTTGTTGGTGGAACTGTTGGTGCTGTGTATCCATCTACAATTGATTTCCAAACTTGAAATCCTTGTTCCTATATATATGTCTTCATCCTTATGCTCCAAAAAGAACACTTTTTTCCATCAAACTATGGTATTCCATTTTTATACGAGTTGGTACTCTCCATGATCTACCTTTCAGTAGTTAAACTGATTTCTGAAGGAACCTGCTCTGATACCAATTGTTGGATTACTGAGAGGGGGGTTGAATCAGTAATAATGTAATTATAATCCTTTTTCTTCAAATGTTATATCAATGTAGAATTATTATCCAATAATGAGCAGTAATAAATAAACAATCACACACATACACAGTACAACAGTGTTTTACATGGAAACCCAAATTGAGAGAAAACCACAGAATGTTTTTTCTTATATGTCTTGAAGAATTACATTGATTGGAAGCACCAGCTTCCTTTGTTTTCCAGCTGCAACTAGAAGGAGGCTCCAACCCCCTAGTTTCTCAAGCTACAACCTGAGGGAAGCTCCAACTCCCCAAATCTTTGGCTACAACTAGAAGGAGGCTACAACCCCCAATGTTATTCGGCTACAACCACCTGTCCTTGCCCCGTCCTGCACCCTAAAGTAGAAGTAGAATGATGGAACCACTGTCACACTATCACTGTGAGATATACCACTATAAACCTGTACCAATAAATCTGAACCATGCATCAACCATGCATCAACCTGTACCTCAACCTATAATCAACCTGTACCACAAACAAGTGCATCAACCATGCACCAACCTGTAATCAACTTGTACCACAAACAAGTGCATCAACCATGCACCAACCTGTAATCAACCTGTACCATAAACAAGTGCATCATTCATGCACCAACCTGTAATCAACCTGTACCATAAACAAGTGCATCCAACCATGTACCAAGTATGTACCAATCATTTTTCAACTACTCATCAACTATGACTCATCAATATGTACCAACATCATCAACTATACACGTCATGTATGTTCACCAACTCATCAACTACTTGTCTCAACCATGTACTCAACATGTACCTCAACCAAAAGCCCTCATCAATTTCATCATCCAAATATGATATGTAGCTCTGTAATAGACCTGGTGTATATGATCACATTCCTACAAACCTTCCTTAACTTTAAAAACAAGAGACTAGCATTTTCATCAAACTTTTCTCTAGTCTCACATGCCTAGTTTTGGATTAGTCAACAACCCTAACTTGAAGTAATCATAACTTTGAACCTGTAATGTATAAATATATGAAAATGATATACAATTTTATTCAGTGTGTTTTATGCAATTCCTCCAAGTGGAACTACTTGGAACCTCTCATAAAAGGAGTTAAAACAAAAATGGCATACCTTGTTGAATTCTGGCTTATTCTATAGAGCGACCTTGTAGAGTGTGCCTTGCACAAAATATTTGATGAAATTATCTAAAACCATTACACCACATACTACAGACTTTACCCTAAGCAACACATTTTTTCTCATTGAATTTTTATCCGTTATTAATAATTTATGATGTTTTTACCCGAAACACACGAGTTTGACTAGTTTCAAGATTGGCCACAAACCCTATTTTCCACAAAGTGTAACTCCCAAAATACAACGACCCACAAGCTAAATTAATAACCAAAGATACTTGGATATGTTTTCTCACATGCATAGCAATTTCAGGATCTGAATCATTATAGAAAAAAAGTTATAGCGAAAATGGTGAGATGGCCTGAAAATAACATACCTTAGAAAGAACCATCAAAAGCATTTATCCTTCCTTGCATTTCAGCCTTCTTTTCTTCACTTTCCTCAAAATTTTGGCTTAGATATCATTTGTATACCTCAAACACCTATAGATATTCAATATTCTCAAGTTTTATTCAAATGAGAGAGCCTTGCCTCTTATTTATACTCTCCAAGTAGCTTCATTAAAAACATCTTCTAGGTCACTTGGCCCCACTTTCCTTATTTTAGGGTTGGGTCCACTTATAATTTCTCCATTAAAATTATTATTGAAATAATTTTTTTTGTATTCACTTTGAATTATAATACACTCATCACTTCACTTTATTATTTACCTTTTAAAATCTCTTAAACCACTTTGATTACTTTGACCTTTTGGGGCTTCTAGATGACATATGAGGGTCCTCCAACTTCGTAAGGCCATAACTCTCAAACTGTGAGGGGTTATGTGACGTTCTACATACCACCAAAAATGGAATGACATGTACTATCCATATAGAATAGTATTGTCTAAAAATATATCATAACTCATACCGTTACCCATCAAACAAACTTGCGTCCATTACCCAAACCTGGGGTCTCCAACTTCTCATGGACATAACTCTCTAACCGTGAGGAATTATGTGACATTCCACATACCAACGGAAATGACATGACAAGAACTATCCATATAGGATATTTTCCCTGACAAATTCACTTTCCTTCATCTCATTATGCCACAATTAAGCATGGGTTCTCTTACTCCACATAGCGTCTTCTCGTGAGGGCTTTCACCATAAGGGGACTACTTTGGAGTTCATCCATATTTACTTCTTATCAACCATGAAAAAACAATAATGAGTCATATTTACATCAAACACTATTGGTTCCATTACCCAAACATTTGTGCTATGGGTCTTTCTTCAAGGGTTGACATCAATGACAACCAACTTTAATCAATAGAAACAATATGTATAAAAATGGAATACCATAGTTTGATGGATAGAACTATGCATTATGGAGCAAAAGGATGAAAACATATGTACAAGAGCAAGGATTTGAGGCTTGAAAATCGGTTGTAGATGGATATAAAGAACCACCAGTTCCACCAACAAATGAACACAAAAGGAAACTCAGTCTAAATAATTCTAAACCCAAAAATACACTTCTAAATGGTCTTGGTGATTTGGTATATGGAAAGGTTATGCATTGCAGCTTAGAAAAAGAGATTTGGGACAAAATTCAGAATATTTATGAAGGAGATGCAAAATTTAAGGCAACAAATCTTCAAGCTTACAAAGGTCAATTTGAATAGCTAAAAATGAAGGAAGATGAGAATATTGCAATTTAATTATTACAAGTTAATGAAATAGTGAATGCAATCAGAGGATTAGCAGAAAAAATTGATGAATCTATAATTCTTCAAAAGGTATTAAGATCTCTTCCAATGAAATTCGATCCTAAGGTCTCAACATGAGAAGAAATAACATATTTGGATTCAATAAGCATGGATGAACTACATGGAATTTATACAACTTATGAAATTAGAACCGAACAAAAGAATGAAGGTACAAAAGAAGCAACATTCAAAGCATCCAAGAACTCAAATCAAAAGGGTAAGAAAAATGCAAAAGAAGATAGCAACAATAGTGATATCTCAGAGGACGATGAAGAAGTAGCCAACTTCGTCAGAAGACTAAAAAATGAAACCAATGACATATATAAAGGTAAGATTCTATTTATTTGTTTTAATTGTGATGGTATTTGTAATTTTGCTAACAAATCTCCTCATAAGAAAAATAAATGAAATGAAGAAGATGATTCAAATAAAAAACAAACATATAAAGACAAAAGAACAAAAAATAAAGCCTTCAAGAAACGTTTATGCACCAAAGAAGACAACTCCTCATCAGATGAAGATGAAGTCAGTGAAAGTGAGACAGAAAGAGTTCTATTCATGGTAGTAGAAGACTTTGATAAAGAAGTAACTGAATAGGAATATGAAGAGGAAGAAGTTGACTACAAAGAATAATTGTTGAGTGTTATAGACATTATAAAGAGATAAAAGAAGAAAAACAAGAAGCTCTAAGAAGAACTAGACAAGAAAGAAGACACTCAGAATTCAAAATCTAAAGAACTAGAGCAGATGATCATTGAGTTGAAAGTTAAAATAGAATAAGACAAAAGAATTGAAGAAATACTCAAAGAAAAACTGGAAGAAAAAGACATGATTATTGAAAACATGGAAGTAGATATTGTCACATTGAGAAAATACCTTCAATGAAAAACCATGCGGAATAGCTCCAAGGTTTTGGATACAATTATCAACAATCAAAGGCCACATCATGACAAGTACGGGCTAGGATACAATCGGACAGAAAGAGGCTCAATATTTGTTGGTGTATAAATATGTTCAATATATATTACACTCATTTATATGTCAATCTGGGGTTTGTAATCAAAAGAGTTGTTACAATATATGTGCCGAGAACAAGTAACCTGTAATGTTCCCAATGCCAAGCCCTGTTGTAAATCTTGTTTATGAAATGAATTGTAATTATGTTTTATAGGCTGGTGAGCCAAATTTAAATAATTTGGTGGGATTATGTGATTTTTAGGCCAGAGAGCCTAACTGTTGAAGGCCAAGAGCTTGATTTTGTAGATGTATCTATGCATAACATTAATAAAAATATAAACATTGCCGCGTGTAGACCGACCACAATGAATGACTAATGGGGGACTAAGCTTCCACAAAGTGGGCAATGGATTAGGGGCTGGAAGGTGGGAAGAGGGGCTAAGTGTTGAGCCTAGGGGCTTAAGTCCTTGGGAATAATATTTTAATATTATTCCAAAAGACATGTGAATAATATGTTTTATCCTAAGTTATTTTTGGAAGGAAAAGTGACCTCCAAATGGGGAGGAATGCATGTTGATGAAACGCATGCAGTTTCATGGGTGAAAAGTGTCAACCCAAGTGCATGCAGATAAAAAGCCTGAGATGAGCCATGTTGGGGGTTATTTTTCCATTCCACCGTCGACTGTCTAGAGCAGAGTCCCATCCGACCTCTGCAAGGATACCCTCGTGCATCCCTGAAACCTAAAAAGCCTGTGTTGATTTCTGGGAAAAGCTTGTGTTATTTTTGGGGAAAAGCCTGTGTTTATTTTTAGGAAAGCCAGTACATCCTCTGTTTTGAACCATCGAGCCTGTGTCGAACCCTGCATGGATTTCTGGTCACACGTCCCTGAGAAAACCATAACCGTGAGTCTAACCCGTAATTGTTGAGCCTGTTGGGAAGTCCGTGATTGTTTTCCTAGTTGGTTGTTGTGGCCACGCAGAGCTGGACTGCACGTGGCTTGCTGGCTAGTGTAATTTCATGTTGATCCTTTGTGAAACCTCTCTCCAGGTGAGGGAGGTGACTGTTATTGGAAGAGGTAGGTTGTTAGGTCTGTGATAAACTCTCTCCAAGTGAGAGAGTTTGTTGGGGAGTGGTTTCTTCCAGAGAGTGTCTAGCACCAGCTTCGGGCTCTGAGACTTCCTGATCTGGTATGTTGTTGATACCTAGAGAGGGAGGTGTAGCACCGATGGACTATGCTTGTGAAGGTGTATACTCCCGGGTGGAACAGGCATGTGGGGAATGAGAATCCGTGAGTAGTGGGCATAAGAAGGCATCCTGGGAAGAATCCTTCCAGTCATTTTGTGCAGTTTTCCCTGTAACCTCAGCCTAGCCTAGGTTTCCTTTCCTTGGGGTGGAGCTTAGTCCCAGCTCGGGGGTGACTCACTGCTGAGCTTGATGAGCAGTGTGGTCTAAGGCTGGGAGGTTCGTGGAAGGCCTGTACGTGGTTGGTGGAATTACCACCGTTTCAAAGATAAGTAACAGCTTATGCTTTAATTATGTTTTTCATGCATGTGTATTTATATTTATCATGTATTTTGTTGTGCATATGAATTATTGTTAATGCCATGGATTAATTATGTTAGCAGTAATCTTGTGCTAACTCTGAGTTTGAATGTGTTTAACTGATTTAAATGCATGTTATATATAAATAAGTATGATATTGTTATTTTGCATAGTAGTGTCTGCCCAGCCATTAGGATGGATGTCAATCGGGGGAGTGTTACAGAATGGTATCAGAGCCATGGTTTCGACGTTGAGCCTGGATGGGTCGGATAAGTGGTCTTTGGACCGAGGTTTTGATAGGAAATTGTGTCAGGAGGGCCAATTTCAAACCTCATAATGTTTTTGAGTGAAAACGACCTACATGACTGTGTTACAAAGCTCAGGAGGTGTAGCAGTATTATAGAACCCGCAGTCAGTGTGGTATATGGCCACAGAGAGAGAGAGATAAACGCATGAAGTGTTGGAGCCATAGGATCTGCTCGGGAGGAAAGGCGAAACCTCATGACCATTAGATCTGGAGAATGTGCACAAGGTTTAAAACCCTTTGGAGATTCATAGAAGTGTGGTGATTTGCGTGTTTCGTTAAGCAATAGGCAAATCCGGGCGGCTAGAATTTGCATGCCTAGATCTACGACTAAGGTTCCATTCCGAGCCCCCATCGTCGTTCTACCTTTAACAAGGGGGGGGGGGGGGGGGCGGAATTGAGTGCGCAGGTTTCGACGGTTTAGATTGGGGCGCTTGGATCTACAGACAAGATTGGATTTTGGACCCCCTTTTCCTTTCTACCTTTAATAAGGGGGGGGGTCCGAAATGGGCGACTTTGTGTGTGGGTCCCCCTAGCACCTCCTCACAATTTTCTCCACCTTTCACCTTCCGCCATCTATAAAATTATAACCATTGGATTTCACTTGGAATGGATGTGGACACATGGGTGCATACCACATGCCAGTGGGTCAAGAAGAAAAGAAAGAGTGGTGGGACCCGATGACATCGTCGAAAGTGATGTGGACCTTCTTAAGGACACCATGTGTCACAACCTTGGTTGGCGACAGTTGTGCTGTGGGCCCAGGGGAAGAGCGGTCAAAATTTCAGGAGTCGGGAGTTGGAGAGGGAAGCGAGTGTGAGAACCTTCGAGACCAAAACCCCGAAACCCCGAAGCTCTGAAATCCCAAAACCCAAATTTTTGTTTGGAGAACCTTGGAGCACCTAGAAGTTTAGCGTTTGATCATGGCCCATGGATGCATGGGTTGGGGACTAAGAAAATCGGGGCTATCGTCGGAAATTGCAGAGCCAAAAAGAGCTCAGAAAACTTAATGGCTTCAAAACGTTTTTCTTATTCATGTTGGTTTATGAATGTTGAAGTTTTATTAAGGGTTTAAGGCCCGACAAACTTCGATGGACTGCACATTGTGTGTGTAGAGTTCAACGAGTGTCAGAAAAGCCATGAATCAACACCGAGTATAGAAGTGGAAGAGGTGTGGATTGCCTCCAATTCATAGAATGGAAGAGAAGGAAGGGATGTCAACTTGGTAGTCGAAGGAACGAACTCCAATGGGCACGGAAGAGAATTTGATAAGGAATGGCATGTGATGAAAATCATTGAAAGATTGCATAAATATGCCCAGGCTCGCCGAGCTGATAGCCGAAATCTCATGAAGATCAAGGAGTGTCAGCAAACATCGTCGTCGCTCCCCAAAGCATTCCAGTAGGGAAGCACACAGTAGTTCAAGTCCATCCCCTACTAGAAAACACCAAATATCTGGAGTGGATGAATTGAAAAGGGAGATGAACAATATTAAGTCTCCTACGTTTGATGGAGAACATAAGAAGGAGGAAGATGTAGAAACTTGGTTTCTTGGCATGAGGAAATACTTCCAACTATAGAATTACTCCTCTCATACTGAAGGAAGAATTGCGATGTATCAACCAAAAGGAAAAGCATCTGTGTGGTGGGATCAGTTTGTGCAGGTACAACACATTAGAGAGAAAGATATCACTTGGAAGGAGTTCAAGAGGTATTTTGAGAAGAAATATCTGACTAAAAGATACTATGACAGAAAAATGAAGGATTTCTTTGAACTCAAGTTGGGCAACATGACCATTGATGAATACGAACAAAGGTTTTTGGAATTACTGAAGTATGTTCCATTCATCAAAGATGAGGCTGTCAAGATTCAAAGGTATCTGAGTGGACTACCACCTCCCATTGGTGACAAGATTGAGTATGATGATCCTAAGACTATGGAAGAAACAATAAGAAGAGCGAAATTCTTCTATGAGAAGCAAAGAGAAAAACCTACTTTTTGGAAGGCTTGGGATAATCAGAAGATGTTCAGGAAAGAGTAGAGACAGAAGGGAAACAAGCCTCCCTTTTTCAGAAATAGTCCTCAGGGACAACCATCATTTAGAGAGCCCAAGAAGGCCGAAGTGGGTGGGAAAATGCCAAGACTTCCACCTATGGAGTGTTGGGGTTGTAAAGGAAACCATAGGTACAGATATTTCCCCCACGGAAATGATAAAGTGAGAGTTGTCCACAATGTTCAACAAGATGAAAAAGTGGAGGATATGGGCAGTAGAATGCCAAGGATCTACACAGTCCTAGACAACAAGCAAGATGAATTTCAATCACAGATGATTGAAGTGGAAGGTATGAATAACAACCGACCATTTATTATTTTAATTGATTCAGGGGCTAGCCATAGTTATGTAGATCCTAGGTTGGTGGAAAGTTTTCATTTATCAAGAAGCAAACATGAAAAGTCTTGGTTAGTGCAGTTGGCTACAGGAACCAAGAGGAAAGTCATTGAATTGGTTAAGTCCTATCCTGTGGACATGAAGGGATTGATCTCGAAGGCTGAATTGAATATTCTGCCTTTAGGTTCTTATGACTGCTTGGACTAGCACCATACCCTCCTGGACTATCATAACAATAAATTTACATGCCTAGATGAGGAGGGGAATTGGAAAACAATCCAAGGAATTCCCAGAGCTGTGGTTGTTAGAGAAATCTTAGCAATGCAGTTGAAAAAGTGCTACAGAAAAGGTTGCCAATTGTTTGTAGCCCGTGTGGAGGAAACATCCAGAGATGAAGTCTCAAAGATTGGAGATCATGCGGTACTAAAAGAGTTTAAGGACGTATTCCAGGAAGTACATGGACTACCTCCGAAGAGAGATATCAATTTCTCTATAAATTTGACACCTGGAGAAGCTCCAGTGTTGAAATCTCCTTATACAATGAGTACGCCAAAGCTGAAAGAGTTGCAATTGTAGCTTGAAGAGCTTCTAAAGAAGGAGTACATTTTCCCAAGCATGTTACCTTGGGGTTCCCTAGTCCTGTTCGTGAAGAAAAAAGACAGGACGTTGAGGCTGTGCATTGATTTCAGATAGTTGAACAAAGTAACTGTCAAGAACAAGTATCCTCTTTCGAGGATCGACAATCTTTTCGATCAGTTGAAAGGTGCAAAAATATTTTCGAAGATAGATATCAGATTAGGATATCACCAGGTAAGAATAAAGGATGAGGACATCAGCAAGACCACCTTTAGAACAAGGTATGGTCATTACGAGTTCACAATGGTACCGTTTGGGCTGTCGAACACACCTATTGTTTTTATGTGCTTGATGAATGGTGTATTCAGGGACTATCTAGACAAGTTTGTCATAGTCTTCCTGGATGACATTTTGGTGCATTCCAAGTCAGAGAAAGAGCATGAACAACACCTGCGAATGGTGCTACAAGTGTTGAGAGAACACAAGTTGTATGCCAAGTTGAGCAAATGCTCATTTTATCAAAGGCAGATCCATTACTTGGGGCACATTATTTCAGAAGAAGGGATCGGTGTGGATCCTGAGAAGGTTGAGGCCATCATAGAATGGTCAGTGCCAAGGAATGTGGTGGAAGTTAGATCCTTTATGGGTCTAGAGGGCTATTACAGAAGGTTTATCACAGGATTCTCAAAGATAGCTCACCCTATCACTTCCTTGCAAAGGAAGGATAAAAAGTTTCAGTGGACTGAAGAGTGTGAGAAAATTTTCCAATGATTGAAGCAGTTGTTAACCAGTGCTCCAATCTTGAGGATTGCAGATCCAAATGTGGATTTCATGGTGTGCTCAGATGCGTGTAAAGAAGGGTTGGGAAGAGTTCTCGTTCAGAATGGATTTTTAATCTGTTATGAGTCTAGGAAGTTGAAAGAGCATGAAAATAATTATGCCACTCACGATTTGGAGTTGGCAGCAATTGTTCACACTCTGAGTAAATGGAGACATTACCTCATGGGAAGGAGATTTTAATTCAAAACAGACCACAACGGTCTGAAATATTTGTTTGATCAGCCAACCTTAAACGCTAGACAAAGTAGGTGGCTGGAATTTCTGTGTGAATACGAATTTGATATCAAGCATATCAAAGGGAAGGAAAACAAGCTGGCTTATGCACTCAGCAGAAAGGTGCACAACTTACATGCTTCGGCCATTAGCATGTACAGGACTGATATTAAGGATAGAATTTTGGAAGCTGCAAATGAATATTTGTAGTATAGAGACTTGGTAGCAAAGCTACAACAGAGTGAGAGACCTTAGAGAGAGGAAAATTAGACCTTGGAAGATGATAGAATACTTCTGTACAAAAATAGAGTGTATATACCCAATGTCCAGGATTTGAAACTTACAATTCTAAGAGAAATGCATAACGAGACTTATGTTGGATACCCTGGATATCAGAAGACTGTGGCAGCAGTCAAGAGCCGTTACTTTTGTCTGGGTATGAATAGAGAGATCGTTGAATACATCGCCAGATGTATGGAGTGCCAGAAAGTTAAAGCTGAGCATAGGCACCCAGCAGGGTTGCTGCAACCTTTACCCATTCCTAAGTAGAAGTGGGAAGTGGTGACAATGGATTTTATTACTTTCCCAGAACAACCAAGCTGCATGATTCAATCATGGTGGCGGTGGACAAGCTTACAAAAGATGTCCATTTTATTCCAATGAAAACTACTCACAAGGCAACAAATGTTGTTGATATTTTCTTAAAGGAAGTGGCACGATTGCACAGAATTCCTAAAACGATTGTGCTCGATAGAGATCAGAAATTCACCTCGAATTTATGGAGAGGATTGTTTAAAGGATTCAGAATGAATCTGAATATTAGTACAACGTATCATCCTGAGTCTGATGGACAGACAGAGAGGGTGAACAGAGTAATAGAAGACATGCTGAGAATGTATGTGATGGACAAACCATCAAGATGGGAAGACTACCTGCTCTTGGTAGAATTCACCTACAATAATGGGTTTCATGCATCGTTGAAGATGAGCCCATTTGAATCACTTTATGGAAGAAAGTGAAATACTCCGGTGAGCTGGGATAATCCACCTGATAGAGCAGTAGTTGGGCTAGAGTTGCTCAAGGATATGGAGGACCAAATGATAAAAATTAAGCAGAATTTGAAAGCTGCCCAGGACAGGCAGAAAAGTTATGTTGATAAGAACAGAACCCACAAGTAATTCAAAGTGGGTGATCATGTTTTCATGAAAGTGAAAACTAACAGGAGTTCCCTGAAGCTGGGAAGTTGCGCCAAGTTGGTAGCAAGATTTTGTGGGCCATTTGAGATCCTAGAAAGGATTGGGCCAGTTGCATACATGCTTGCATTACCTGCATCTATGACTGTACATAATGTGTTTCAATTTTCATTTCTTAAGAAATATATACCTGATGCTAATCATGTTATCGATTGGAATGTGATTCAGGTAGAACCAGAAGGTGTCCTGCAAGTGCATCATGTGCGCATATTGGACGGGAAAAACAAACAGCTCCATAATCGAGCTATAAGGCTTGTAAAGGTCCAATAGACCTGGTATGGTCCCGAGGACGCGACATGGGAGCATGAAGATGTTATGCGAGCAGATTACCCGCATCTTTTTGAAAATTTTGAAAAGCTGGCAGATGCAGTGTAAAGTTGCACTAAGGATAGTGCAGAAATAAGGGGAGGGGGATTGTAATGTCCCCAAGGCCAAACCCTGTTGTAAATATTGCTTATGAAATGAATTGTAATTATGTTTTATAGGCTCATGATCCAAGTTTATATAAGATGGTGGACTTATGTGATTTTTAGGCCAAAGAGCTTAAGTGTTGAAGGCCAAGAGCCTGATTTTGTACATGTATCTATGCAGAACATTAATAAAAATATAAACACCACTGCATGCAGACCAACCACGATGAATGAGTGATGGGGGACTAAGCTTCCACAGAGTGGGCAAGGGATTAGGGGCTGGAAGGTGGGAAGAGAGGCTAAGTGTTGAGCCTAGGGGCTTAAGTCCTTGGGAGTAATATTTTAATATTATTCCAAAAGACATGTGAATAATATGTTTTATCCTAAGTTATTTTTGGAAGAACAAGTGACTTCCAAATGGGGAGGAATGCATGTTGATGGAACGCATGCAGTTTCATGGGTGAAAAGTGTCAACCCAAGTGCATGCAGATAAAATGGTTGAGATGAGCCGTGTTGGGGGTTATTTTTCCAATCCACCATCGACCGTCTAGAGTAGAGTCCCATCCAACCTTTGCAAGGATACCCTCGTGCATCCCTGAAACTCGAAAATCCTGTGTTGATTTCTAGGAAAAGCCTGTGCTATTTTCGGGGAAAATTTTGTGCTTGTTTCTGGGAAACCCGGTACATCCTCTGTTTAGAACCGTCGAGCTTGTGTCGACCCTTACATGGATTGTTGGTCACGCGTCCCTAAGAAAACCATAACCGTGAGTCTAACCCATAATTGCTGAGCCTGTTGGGAAGCCCGTGACTATTTTCCCAATTGGTTGTTATGGCCACGCAGTGCTAGACTGCATGTGGCTTGCTGGCCAATGTAAGTTCATGTTGAGCCTATGTGAAACCTCTCTCCAGGTGAGGGAGGTGACTGTTTTTGGAAGAGGCAGGTTGTCAGGCCTGTGAGCAACTCTCTCTAGGTGAGAGAGTTTGTTGGGAAGTGGTTTCTTCCAAAGAGTGTCCAACACTAGCTTTGGGCTCTAATACTTCCTGATCCAGGATGTTGTTGAGACTTAGAGAGGTAGTTGTAGCACCTATGGACTATGCTTGTGAAGGTGTATACTCCCGGGAGGAACAGGCATGTGGGGAATGAGAGTCTGTGAGTAGTGGGCGTAAGAAGGCATCCTGGGAAGAATCGTTCCTGTCATTCTGTGCAGTTTTCCCTGTAACCTCAAACTAGCCTAGGTTTCCTTGCCTTGGGGTGGAGATTAGTCCCAGCTTGGGGGTGACCCACTGCTGAGCTTCATGAGCAGTGTGGTATAAGGCTGGGAGGTTCGTGGAAGGCCTACACGTGGTTGGTGGAATTACCACCGTTTCAAAGATAAGTAATAGCTTATGCTTTAATTATGTTTTGCATGCCTTTGTATTTATAATTATCATGTATTCTGTTGTGCATATGAATTAAAGTTAATTCCATGGATTAATTATGTTAGCAGTAATCTTGTGCTGACTCTGAGTTTGAATGTGTTTCACTGATTTAAATGCATGTTATATATAAATAAGTATGAGATTGTTACTCTGCACAGTAGCGTTTGCCCGACCATTGGGATGGATGTCGACCGAGGGAGCATTACATAACCTACCTATGTCTGTTGTATCTAGATCAAGCAAGAAATAATTAATAACATAATACTATGTTTCTAGAATTTCTGAATGCTTCACATGACTTTAAACTTAGAAGAGAAAACTGATAACAAAAATTCTCAAGAAAACAGTGAATCAAAAGGTTCTTTCTTAGGTGACAAGTCTGTTCATTCCAGGCTTATGAAATGCAGATATGAACTTAAGATATTGTTCCCTATAGCAATCAAAAACAATAATCAACAATCAAATTTAGTCACTCTTAAACAAAAATCAATCACAACTCTATTCTATTTAATCAAACTTTCTTTAGTACAGGAAGCAACCAACATGACTGAGAGACTTCATTATGGAACATGAAGATAAGAGATAAAGTCCTATGGTTCCTGTACCACTGAGAACACCACACTTGCAAACTCAAATTATCATTCTCTTTGCTTAGAAATTCCACACATCATATTCTTGACAATTATATGTCAACCTGTAGAAGTAAAAAAGAAAACTAACTATCTATTCTATCCAATATTTAATTACTCACACTGATTCATAAGCAAATCATTTTATGTTGGAATTTAAAATTTATTTGAAATCACTGACAACACACACAATTGTTAAATGTTCACACTCACATGATCACATGAAGCATGTATAGGGAGGTTTAACTTGGCTGGGGCGGTGGGCCCTTGCCGAACCAACAAGGTACCTATAAAGATATAACAAAGTAAAACGTTCTAATCATACTCATGAATTTCACAACAGATCATTTGTATTTCTTCAACTTGTAAATTGAATCAGAAGTTCATCATCTCGTACATTAAGACAATATGTATCATTCAGTTCTTGCTACTTTCTTCATTACATCCATCTTATTATATCGCCTATACAACATCGCTTATAAAGAAGGTGAGTCATTACTATCAAGATATAAGGATAATTATGAAATAGTTTTTAAAATATTACAATTGGAAATTCATATCAAATCTCTAGGGATGGACTTCATCCTCATGAAACGAAGTGCATGAGTGATGAAGTCTATCGTGATCTGAAAAAATACTTTGGAGACTTCGATCCAACTGACTTCTTGGAATATCCATCAACATACTTATTCAATGGGTGAATTCTGGAAACAGGAGTTTGGTACCGGATAAACATAGTCGCAACCATGAGTGTCAGACTAGGTGCACGGGAAGTACTAGAATGGGCACAAGACTTGGTACCAGAATAGAGCAGAGTGTACTGGTACAGGATGCGATGATGAGTTGTCCTAGTATCAGATACCATGTTGTGTGGGTACCAGAATAACGTTGAGCGGATAGTACCAGAATGGGTGGAGCTTTGGTACTAGAATAGACTAGGTACCAGATCATGTTGTAGTTGCAGTACCAGATCACGCTATAGTTGTAGTACAATAATAGTGAGGTACCAGATCAAACTTATTAAGAGTCAAATGATTAATATCATACAAAATCAAACATTTAATCCAATTAACTCAAGAAAACTAAACAAAGCATGTCTTAATCATAAGTTACCTCTCTATGAACATGAACAAGGTCATCAAGTGTATTTATGGAGGAAACAATCAAGTATATACTCATAGCATAGGTAAAATAGGCTCAGATAGAGGGTAATATAGGGAATTAGAAGTGTCAAAATGGAGACTCAACAATTCCCCCATGTTAAAGTCATCCCATGTCCTCATGCAACAACATCAAAACTGATACTCAAAATGTTTTTCAAAATTGAACCATTCCCTATCATTTCTCTGGCGGTAGGATGTTAAAACCAGAAGCTTCGCTCCTCAGTTCCTTCTTAATTACTCTGGTGTATTGGATCAACCGTAATACGTTTTTGAGTTTAGCAGAGACATGTGCATTCTGTTTTTTTAATTGTGCATTCTCTTCCTTAATGTTCCTATCCAATAACTGGTACTCTACAACTTCTTGTTTCAACTTCCTAATCTTCACTATCAATTGTTGTTTGCTCAAAGATTTGTACGAACTAGATGTGGTTGTTTTCTTAATCACCTCCTCTCAGGATTCCTTTTCCTTTCTCAGACCCCTCAAAGTTTCTGTCACCAACCCCTCTGTCTCACTAATCGTAGCTCCATAGCCACTTTATTTTTCTAGAGAATTTGGGATATCAGTGGGATCTCTTTGAAGAGAAGGAATATGTGGAACTATTGTCTGCTTGGCCATGCTTCTAGTAGTCCTTCATATAGGAAGTGAGACTTTCTTCAGATTTGTCTATAGGAGTGGAAGTCTCCTCGGACAACTTCCTATTTTTCATTTTAATGGTATTTATAGGCCTGGACACTTGTTTCTCCTATGTTGATTTGATTTTTATCTTGAAGGATCGAAGTGTGGGTCCTAGATTCTTCCCTTGCTGATCAATCCTTATTTCCATTCTGGAAGATTGAGGTGTAGGCTCGGAAATTTATTTCTTTTGAGCCTTCCCCGTTTTGATTTTCCCTTTGTTTCCACTTGTCATCTTAGGAGTTTCTTATAAGTCACTAATCGGTTTTTGAGGAGACACAATAACTAGCTTGGAGTTCTTTTCCAACTCCTTAACTGAATCTTGAGGGGGCTCAACAGTTTCCTCAGGGATATCAGGTGAAATCTCATGTTGGCCTGTCTTCTTCCTCTTTCGTTTCTTACTCTGTGACAGTTGATATTTAGGACTCGAGACTAGGCTAGGTACTTTAGACTGGGTAGACTTCTCCTTCTTATATGTGGTGGGCCGTTCTGGGATTCATTTTGCTGACACACTCTCCTTTTGACCCTTTTTCTTGCTTTGCATGTGGAGGTCATGGGTCTTTTCCAACTGGCTGGTTGGTTCTGGTGATAACTCAATGTTTTCTTCAGGAGCATTATCTGATTGTTCCCCTAGCTAATAGTCCTTCTTCTGTCTTTTAGCTTTTGGAATCAAGGTTGGACTTATTTTAGGAGATTGGGTGGCTTTATTCTTTCTAGATGTAGTAGGTTCCCCTACAACAAACTTTTATTTCTCCAGCCGAAGGGAGGCCTGTAGCTTCTGCTATGGTGGCCTCCGAAATTGTCAACTTCATATCTCCAAACTGCACACTTTCTCCATCACATGTTTGCGAAAAGAAAAATATACTCCCTCGTGATGGCCTTTAAAATTCTCCAAAAATGGGACCCAACCAGCCTGTTCATATTTTTCCTTGCAAGATTGATATTCTGTTCTTTCCATATATAATTAGAATACGAGCTCATGCCTGTCGACCCCCATGCTAGATTAAAATGATTCTTTAAGGTGTATGAGGCATGGATAGAGGATCGAGGGTTGAGTACTGGATCAACACAGACCGTGATGGAGTACTGGATCAACGCAAACCATGATGGAGTACCGGAAGGGGATAAGTATGAAAAAGATACGAAGGCATGGGATCACAGTGTGAATGCAGGTGGTGTGACATTAAAATGGTAAATAACGCTCATCTGGATGGAAAAGCCATCCAATGGAGCGTTTATAAATTTAGATTTAGTTTACAAAGGTCACATCGAGGGTAATGATGACAAGGTAAGAGAGGTCAAATTCATGAATAACACATAGACTTATATGAGAGTTGGTGTCAGACCATATTCACGGGAGTGTTAGATAATGATGACAAGCAATGTGGTCGTTATGATCAAAACTCACAAGTATGAAATCGACTGACATCATCGAGATCATGGTTTGACATACATAAATATGTGGCTCGATTCATTCGTATGGATCGATATTGAATCATGGGAGTATGACGTTTCTCTACTAGGTAAACAGAAGGCATGAAATTGATCCTCTAGGAGACACAATTACCTCATACTTCTTAGTATTTTGGGTATATAGGAATGTTTTTCATAAGGAAATGTAGACGAGGATTTGAAAAAGTTTGTGGTTAGGGAGTGTTTCATGATTTGAGAGTAACCATATGTTTAATGCATTACTAGTCCAATTTCTTTAATAAAATGAAAAATTTTGAATTTATACGTCCAAGTACTTGAAACACTTAAATCAAGCATCAAAAATTGAATATATGATTAGAGCTACCAGCACCTTATTACCAGTACCGGATCACCTGAGTATCGGATGGATGCAGGGTTGTGCTTGGTACCGGAATAGCGCAGACCTTCTCCTTTGGTACCAGATGAGCACAGAGGCGACCATGAGTACCGGATAAATGCAAAGACTTCCTCCCATAATATCGGATGAATGCATAAATGTTTTTCAATACCCAATGGACGCAGAGATGTTGTTCAGTACCAGATGGACGCAGAGATGTGGTCCAGTACTGGATGAGCACAGAGGCAAACATTGTATTCCAGTACTCGAGGATAATTTGACACAATATCTGGAGGTAGTGCTTTGTAGACTGAAACTTTTGTAGGCTACACCTTATATAAGTAGCTGGTGTTTTCTGGTGTTCTGGAAGAGGTCATGTGATATGATTCAACTGAAAAAATATGTAGATGGAACAAATACCAACACTAGATGTAGGAACTCTGAGTTTGCATCAAAATAATGCAAAATAATTTGGTGACCGGGCTCCAAGATCTTTGACAAGAGGGTTTTCTGTAATTGGATGACCATATGTTGAGATTTTAGAACCCTCCTCTTTTGGAACCAGGTTGATCACTGCTTTTGTTGGCTCTTTCTTTTTATTACAAAAATAATAATCCTAACTACTACTTTTCTGTAGATTTTTCTCGAGTCCATATTAGTTAATTCTCATCGGTGTTTTCAATTTTAATGAGTTTGAAAAACTTAAAGAAAATTCTATATATTGTCCCATGGAATTTTATTGAGCCTGGGCCAGTTCCTACTCACCGGTATTTTCAATATTTAGGAGTCTGAAAAAATTAAAGAAAACTCCATATACTGTCCCATGGATTTTTCTCGAGCCCAAGCCAGTTCCTTCTCGCTGGTATTTTCAATTTTTAGGAGTTTGAAAAACTTAAATAAAAATCAATATGGTAGATGTACTCCTTATACATTTATCTATATGAGAACACAACCAACTTTTTTTGTTTTCGTTAGTTACATTAAAAAAAAAAAAAAAGTTCTATCTAATGACACACCTATGTACATAGCCAAATTAATTCATGCATCTGAACTTACTATGATGGGTCAGCGGGAGGAGAAACCCCCTTGCTTACCAGTTGCATTTCAAAATCCTGAAGAACATTTTTGAAATAATCCTCCTTGGATAGAGGCTTATGATAAACCTTCAGTCGATGACCATTTACGACAATGGGAGTCTCATTCTCATAAATAGTCTTTATATTTACTGAACCATTTTCATAAACTGCATCAACTTCATAGGGTCCCAACCATCTACTAGACAATTTACCTTTAAAATTTTTGAACCTGCTATCATACAGGAGGGCCCAATCACCTGACTAAAAAGACTTCTTTTTGATATACTTGTCATGCCATTTAGTCCTTTGTTCTTGTATAAGGGTGGTCCTTTGAAGAGAATCTTGTTTGATCTCATCAAGCTCATTTAATTGTAATAGCCTCTATTTTTTAGCCTCATCCAGATCCATCCCTAATTGCGTGGCAGTCCTGAAGGTTTTTACTTGAAATTTTGTGGGAAGTAGTACTTGCTTCCCATACACCAACTCATAAGGTGTATGGCCTGTTGTATTTCTCCAAGCTGTCCTATAGGCCCATAAGGCCTCAGGTAACCTATCAACCTAGTCTTTGTGATGCAGTTGAACAGTCTTGGTGAGGATAGCCTCTATCACCTTGTTGGTTGATTCCACCTGCCCATTTGCTTGAGGGTGATAAGGGGAATATTTTATGTGTTTGATTATGTATTGTTCAGTAAGAGCCTTGACCAAATTTGGGGTGAATTGGGTTTCTTGGTCAGTGACTATTGTTATCGGGCTAATTTTTAAGTGCGGACACAAATCAATCCCTCTATTTTCACTAGGAAACTAGAACAAAACAAGACAATACACTACTCTTTCCTTAGATTTCAATTATCAAATGAGAAATGGATCTAGGAAATACCTTTTAAATATCGAAGATCTGACTTTCTCAATGCAATCCAAGCTCTGTTGTAAGGATTATGGAGAAATATCTTCAAAGAAACATAAGACAAGAATAACAGAGCCTACTTGATATGAAACTATGTATGTGATCAAGGAATCATACAATCTAGACAAATAAGATTCATATAGGAAAGAAAAGTGCATATGTATTAGATAATAGAAAGAGAGTGTTGGCCCTTGACCAAGTTTTGAAGATCCTTGGTCATGTTTGACCTATTTTGGAACTTCGACAGGCTGTCGAAGATGGAGTGCAAGTCTAAGCGGAGATTGCAGGATCTCAGCCCCTTGTTTAGGGATTTTTGGGTTTTGGGCTTATGTAACGGGTATGGGATGTCAGCCCATGGGTTTACCCATGTTTAGTCCCTTTTTGCAATGTGTAAATAGAATTCTAGGTTGTTAGGACCCTATAATTTATAGGGAAATCAATATTCTGACTGTCATCTATTTCAGGCATTACACTTTTGCTCACGACACACAACAAATATGTAAAAGCGGAAGAAATCTCTCAATTCACCTCAGCTTTTATCACACATGAGTTTTTGTTTTTGGTCGTTAAAGAGTAGAGTCTCATGTTATGTTAGCTACCGAAAGAGAGAGCTTTCGGTCGCTTAGAACCCAATTTTTGTGTACCCCTAGCGACCGAAAGCCTATGGCTAGATTAAAAAAAAAATAACTCTCTGATCTTCATATTCATCATCCTGGCCTTTGTATTTCTGTCATTTTTAGGCGTTCTGGAATTTTTCCAAGTTTTCTAGCCTGTGGACACATCATGGAGCAGATTCTTTAGTTGTCAATGCATTTTATGGTTTTCGAGTTTCTGCCCTAAAATTGGGTTTTGTTTTATTTGTTTTTCATCAAAACTTAGCCCAAAGGCCAAGTTTTCGCTCTCGCTCCAGCTCTGCACTCCAGCACCAAGCGAACAATATCCACAAGGACCTGCATCCATAGCTCCAAGTAAACACAGGCCAAAGTAGAGCGCCCAATCTCTAGGCACCAAAACATGAAGGGGATTATTACAGAGCATTATTGGCTCTCGGCCTTATGTAGTTCTCTATGGGTTTAGAGTTTTTTATTAACAATTTCATCAAAACTTAGGCCCAAAGGCCAAGTTTTACTACTGCTTCAAGCTCCTCGCACCTACACATAGGACCAATGGTTAGTAACAACATACTATCCATACACAAATCCAAGTGCCAAAGTCCACAAGGAAACATACGAATGCACTACGTGTCGATCAAATAATAAAAGGACTGTGTATATAAACACACATGAAGTCGATTCTCAGCGTTGACGTAGGATATTTCACCAGCATAAAAAACAAAAAATGTAGCGCACACCAACATCGACAGCATTCGTGTGGATGTCAAGGACTGCCATCACATCAAGTGCAGATCATAAGGAGAAGGTTGAGCTCGCATGTGCCGAGGTAGGAAGTAGGTGTCAAAGCCGTCGTCCCTCTATTCAAATATCAGAAATAAAACAACATCTTGAATGAAATCATGACGGGGTTTGGGACTGCTAAGACGTATACTTTCCTTTCTATTGGAACTATCTCCAGGCACTTCCAATGCTTGAGAGTTTTGAATGTGGGTAATAATTTGTGTATCTAGCAAATTTTTTTGTGGAAATGCTATGGAAGGAAATGGTAAAAGTAAAACATCTCGTCTTTGATTTGTAGATCAACAATTGAAGCAGGGAGATATTCAATGACTAAGAATGATTTAACCTGCTTGAAGAACACAAAGAGGTTTTCCAAAGCGAGTAGTTTCCATCATATGAGCTTGGTATTCGAGAATTTCATTCATTCAAATCCCAAAGATGCTGACAAACATATGCTAGCAAGGCAAGCAGGTTCTACAAGAGGCCAGGTCTCAAATTGGCTCATTAATGTACATGTTCATCTCTGGAAACTCGTGGTGGAGGAAATATATATGGAAGAAATGAAGAAAGACTAGTTGACCATAAATCAACCAGAATCAAGCACTCAAGTGTTTAGTTGTCGAAAGTTTGAGGTGTTGGCAAGGATCATTGGTGATCAAGGTTAAAAGTTTAGGTTTGCATCAACTAAAATTACAGTGTCAAGTCTCGGTCTGTTCATGAATCTTTTCAAATGATTGATTACCAGAATGAAGAGGGTACATACAGCTTTGAAGATCGTGCTAACCAAGTCACGAAAAGGAGGATCCTATTCAATACTGACAGGACAAGAGCTAAATCGACACCTCCAAATAACAATGCACCTCTATATTTGCAAATGACACCTTGGTTTTCAGTGCAAGATGAAGACAAAATGGTTTCTACCAAGCGTCTGAGGGTTGTTGAAGAAATCAGAGTCATCAATTAAATCTTGGCACTACATCTTTGAAATTTTGACATTTTTGTTCTGTATAATTGGAGATAAGGCTATCTCTTACTTACAATGGATGCACAATTAAGTATCCAAATCCATTGATCAAAGCCAATGAGGAAATTATTTCACCAATTATGAATCAACGGAGTTTGGTGCCTAAAATAAAGGGCTAGGATAAGTGGTTGGAGATTCATTTCAGAGACAACACACCAATATTTGTTTTAGCAAAGGATCAAAATTACAGAGCATCCCAATTTTTCAAGAGCAGAATCCACAAATCTAGCATTTCAAGGCATCACATTCAATTTTGAAGGAAATCATCCATTTGTTTGGTTTGTGTCTTGGCAGATATAACTCCTTTATGTAATTGAGATATTCGAAGCATTCACTATTACAAGATTGTAGGGAACATATATGGGCATTCGAATTACAATTGATCATTTACAAGAGCAAAGCCAGGAAGCAGAATATCATCTCCAGAATATGTGGCAGCAAATCAATTCTCCAGATTTCAAGGCGGCAGTTGGGGCACAAATGGAAATTGAAAGATATCCAAACTTACAAGTGGCAGATGACGGCTTCAAACATTTCCAGTCTAAGAAGATTCGAATCCAACAAATCTCCAACAATCCAAGCTTTAACGAATTTATTTTTTGGTATTCTTTGTTTTGATTATGTTAGAATTTATTGGCCAGCGAATAAATGAGTAGAGGGACTGTTTCATTATAAAAAGGAAGTGCTTTTGTAATAGATGAGGGGGGTTCGACCTGGAAGAAAGTTTTTCCTTTTTCTGGACTATGGGCCTTGCTATTCTAGGAGGTTTTTTCTGTAATCTTTGAATGATCAACCAGTAATAGAGACGTGCATTTACAGGATTCTTGTGTAGGAGCGTTGGTGGTGTGTTCCTTTTATGTTTACAAATATCTTTTGCTATCATTCACGCACTTTCATTTCTCATTATTGAACGAAAGTAATGGAGAAGAATTTATGTATGCATACTCTTTGTCCAATTTTTCAATAATCTATATGTTATTCATCTGAAGATTTACAAAAGAATTCTTAACTGCTCCTCTGTTCAGTGGATCTCTCCCTTTCCACCCCATTCATCCACACTAAATCTAAGATAATCCAATAGTTTTTACTATCCTTCCCTGTGGAGACATTTACCTCTAGATCTGAGTTGATCCTTACCTTATAAATAGACCCCATAGCCCAATGGTGATCTGAGCAGCTTGTCAACCAAACCCTCATCTAAATATTTCAAAAACCCCAACCCCATACTTTCATAGCTAGCCTAACATATATCCCATACAAAAAAAGTTAAAGCGAATAGAGAGAGCCCTCTCTAAGTCTTGGAGGGATAGATCCAAGACTCCAAGTGGTTGAAATAGTTACCTCTATCAATTTGTCCCTCAGCCTGAGAAATTACGGAGTGATAACATTTTGGTGACTCCACTGGGGATGAGATTTCAAAGTTCTCCAGAAATATATATCAAGTTCTGATTTGACTTCCGATGGTGAACAGAAGCCAAACACGGGAAGGATGTACCATACACCTGGCGACTCCATTGTTCAATATCTCGAGCTTCAAAGGTTAGAGCGACTTCACTGCCAAAGAACCCAGATTCCAGAATATTGATGGTGATCTGAGATGACAGGGTATGTGGAAAACCCTCTCTCCAGTGAAATATTACAAACTTTGAGGGATGAGTTAGCAGAATTTCAAATCGATGAGATCTTCTCAAAAGCAATATTTCTTTGTATGAAGTATAGTCGATTCACACCTGAAAGTAAAAGTTTTTTTCTTGGTTTAGTTGCTGAAATATTAGAGAATGAATTTGAATTATTGGATGTTCCATTTGAGTCACATGATTCCCAAGATCCTAAACGATTCTTGGAAATTCTTCCTCCTCCAAAAAGAGAGGAAATTGTTATACCATTTGATTTGTAGATAGAGGAAGGATATGGTTGTGAACCCGATTTTGTAGAGCTGGAATCAAGGATCAGCCTTGATGAAGGAATTGAAAAGGCTATCCAGGATCAACTTTTCATTGACAGCATAAAAGGTATATCAATAAATTATGAATTTATCGATCCTATAGCTGATTATATTGAGGATATTTCTAGTTCCATTGTACACATTCATTTACAGTTTCCATTACACTACACACCTTGGGTTTTTCGGACAGAGGGTCAAATTGTTTCTCTAATGATTTTAATAAACAGTCTAGAAGCCAATGTATATAATCAGTTGCTTGACTGGCTGCACTGGCACTATTGTATCGTTTAGAACAAAAAAATCATCAGTAGATTAGAGCAGGTAGGAGTGTGCCAATAAGCTCAACAGGATGAGCACTTTTTCTTTTCTAGTTCTTCATAGTTTTATTTTTGGTTTGGTTTGTATCCCTCCAGTTTGGAACAGGTACAAGACATGGCAACATGCTTCAATTTGGGAACAACCCAATGATTAGCTGGTCTACGAAATTCAGAGTTTTATGAATTCTTGACACCTCCCAAGGAGCTACCATCCCCAGATGGAGCCTATGTTAGGACCCTATAATTTATAGGGAAATCAATATTCTGACTATCATCTATTTCATGCATTACGCTTTTGCTCATGATGCACAACAAATATGTAAAAGCGGCAGAAATCTCTCAATTCACCTCAGTTGTTATCACACAGGAGTTTTTGCTTTCGGTCGTTAAAGAGTAGAGTCTCATGTTATGTTAGCTACCAAAAGAGAGAGATTTCGGTCGCTTAGAACCCAATTTTTGTGTACCCCTAGCGACCGAAAGCCCATGGCTAGATTAAAAAAAAAAATGGCTCTCTGATCTTCATATTCATCATCCTGGCCTTTGTATTTCTGTCATTTCTCAGGCGTTCTGGAATTTTTCTGAGTTTTCTAGCCCGTGGACACATCATGGGACAGATTCTTTAGTTGTCAATGCATTTTATGGTTTTTGAGTTTCTGCCCTAAAATTGGGTTTTGTTTTATGTGTTTTTCATCAAAACTTAGCCCAGAGGCCAAGTTTTCTCTCTTGCTCCGGCTCTGTGCTCCAGCACCAAGCGAACAAGCTCCACAAGGACCTGCATCCATAGCTCCAACTCAACACAAGACAAAGTAGAGAACCCAATTTCCAGGCACCAAAACATGAAGGGGATTATTACAGAGAATTATTGGCTCTCGGCCTTGTGCAGTTCTCTGTGGGTTTAGAGTTTTTTATTAAAAATTTCGTCAAAACTTAGGCTCGAAGGCCAAGTTTTACTCTTGCTTCAATCTCCTCGCACCTACACATATGACCAATGGTTAGTAACAGCATACTAGCCATACACAAAGCCAAGCGCCAAAGCCCGCAAGGAAACATATGAATGCACTAGGCGTCGATCAAATAATAAAAGGCATGTGTATATAAAATACACATGAAGTCGATTCTCAGCGTTGACGTGGGATATTTCACCAAAATAAAAAATAAAAAATGTAGCACACACCAGCATCGACAGCATTCGTGTAGATGTCAAGGACCGCCATCACATCAGGTGCAGATCATAAGGAGAAGGTCGAGCTTGCAAGTGTCGAGGTAGGCAGTAGGTGTCAAAGCCATCATCCCTCTATTCTAATATAAGAAATAAAACAACATATTGAATGAAACCGTGACGGGGTTTGGGACTGCTAAGACATACACTTTCCTTTCTATTGGAACTATCTCCAGGCACTTCCAATGCTTGAGAGTTTTGAATGTGGGTAATAATTTGTGTATCTAGCAAAATTTTGTGTGGAAACGTTATGGCAGGAAATGGTAAAAGTGAAACATCTCGTCTCTGGTTTGTAGATCAGCAATTGAAGCAGGGATCTCTTCAATGACTAAGAATGATTTAACCTGCCTAAAGAACACAAAGAGGTTTTCCAGAACGAGTAGTTTCCATCATATGAGCTTGGTATTCGAGAATTTCATTCATTCATATCCCAAAGATGCCGACAAACATATGCTATCAAGGAAAGCATGTTCTACAAGAGGTCAGGTCTCAAATTGGCTCATTAATGTACATGTATGTCTCTGGAAACCCGTGGTGGAGGAAATATATATGGAAGAAATGAAGAAAGACTAGTTCACCATAAATCAACTAGAATCAAGCACTCAAGTGTTTATTTGTCGAAAGTTTGAGGTGTTGGCAAGGATCGTTGGTGATCAAGGTTAAAATTTCAGGTTTGCATCAACTAAAATTACAGTGTCAAGTCTCGGTCTGTTCATGAAGCTTTTCAAATGATTGATTAACAGAATGCAGAGGGTACATATAGCTGTGAATATAATTCTAACCAAGTCACGAAAAGGAGGATCCTATTCAATACTGATAGGCCAAGAGCTAAATCGACACCTCCAAATAACAGTGCACCTCTATATTTGCAAATTACACCTGAGTTTTCAGCGCAGGATGAAGACAAAATGGTTTCTACCAACCATCTGAGGGTTGTTGAGGAAATAAGAGTCATCAATTAAAGCTTGGCACTATAGCTTTGAAATTTTGACATTTTCGTTCTATATAATTGGAGATAAGGCTATCTCTTACTTACAATGGACGCACAATTAAGTATCCAAATCCATTGATCAAAGCCAATGAGGACATTATTTCGCCAATTATGAATCAACAGAGTTTGGTGCCTAAAATCAAGGGCTAGGATAAGTGGTTGGAGATTATTTTCAGAGCCACCACATCAATATTTGTTTCAGCAAAGGATCGAAATTACAGATCATCCCAATGTTTCAGGAGCAGAATCCACAAATCCAGCATTTCAAGGCATCACATTCAGTTTTGAAGGAAATCATCCATTTGTTTGGTCTGTCTCTTGGCAAATATAAATCCTTTATGTAATTGAGATATTTGAAGCATTCACTATTGCAAGATTTTAGGGAACATATCTGGGCATTCAAATTACAGTTGAGCATTTACAGGATCAAAGCCAACAAGCAAAATATCATCTCCAGAATATGTGGTAGCAAATCAATTTTCCAGATTCCATGGTGGTAGTTGGGGCACAAATGGCAGTGGAAAGATATCCAAACTTATAAGTGGCAGATGACGACTTCAAACGTTTCCAGTCTAAGAAGATTCGGCTCCAACAAATCTCCAACAATCTGAGCTTTAATGACTTTTTTTTTTGGTATTCTTTGTTTTGATTCTATTAGAATGTATTGGCCAGTGAATAAATGAGTAGAGGAACTGTTTCATTATAAAAAGGCAGTGCTTTTGTAATAGATGAGGGGGGTTTGACCTGGAAGGAAGTTTTTCCTTTTGCTGGACTATGGGCCTTTCTATTCCAGGAGGTTTTGTCTGTAATCTTTGAATGATCAACCAGTAATAGAGAAGTGCATTTACAGGATTCTTGTGTAGGAGCGTTGGTGGTGTGTTCCTTTTCTGTTTACAGTTATCTTTTTCTGTCATTCACGCACTTTCATTTCTCATTATTGAAAGAAAGTGATGGAGAATAATTTATGTATGCATACTCTTTGTCCAATTTTTCAATAATCTATATGTTATTCATCTGAAGCTTTACAAAGGAATTATTAACTGCTCCTCTGTTCAGTTCATCTTTCCCTTTCCACCCCATTCATCCACACTAAATCTAAGATGATCCAATAGTTGTTACTATCCTACCCTGTGGAGACATTTACCTCTAGATCTGAGATAATCCTTACCTTATAAACAGACCCCATAGCCCAATGGTGATCTCAGCAACTTTTCAACCAAACCCTCATCTAAATATTTCAAAAACCCCAACCCCATACTTTCATAGCTAGCCTAACATCTATCCCATACAAAGAAAGTTAAAGCGAATAGAGAGAGCCCTCTCTAAGTCTTGGAGGGATAGATCCAAGACTCCAAACGGTTGAAATAGTTACGTCTATCAATTTCTCCCTCAGCCTGAGAAATTACAGAGTGATAACATAGGTGATGTAAGAAGAGAGAGGCTTCATACTTTTCTAAGTGCTAAGGAAATATATGCATATGTGTGAAGTTGTGCTAAGTGAAAATTGTAAATACTTTGTGCATACCGTGTTGAGAAATTGCAGAGCTAAGTGCAAGTAAATATAAGAGACTGTGCAAAGGATTTGTGTTGTGATCTATCTCGAGGAAGGAGGATTTAGTGAAGTGCGCGTAGATCTCCTGTCCTATGTGGAGTAGAATCTTGTGGATCTGTGCATGTAGAATATTGAGAGAAGATAATAAAGAGAAGAATATTTAGTGGACCTAGACCCAGGATGGGGGTGAACCACGTATATCTTGTGTTATGGTTTCTTTTTTCATTATGGTTGTTTCATTGTTCATATGATTAATGCTTAGTGCACTTATGTATGCTTAGATGAATCTGATATGATAGCTTCGTGTTGGATAATGTAAATGAATGCTAGATCTAACCTATGTGAATGTTCTTAGTGCTTGAATAAACTAGATCTAGGTGAATATTGCATTGATCTGTTGTTAGGGTTTACCTGCGCTGTAATTTAAGGTTGAATATTAATAAACTATAACTTTCTAAGTGCTCTCTTAAGGTGTTACAATCACATATTTGTGTCCTAGCTAAGGTTGCAGACATCTGACTCCTGCAACCAACCCTGCCTCTACCTCAGGTGAGACTTCATCTTCTTCGTAGGTGTTGCCGAAAGGACCGATAGTTAGGGTTTTGTTGGTGCATTGTTGAAGCATTGAACCCTGGGTCTTCCCCTGTGCCAACAAATGGTTCCGTTGTCAGGACCTGAAACTGTGATTGTTGGGAACTAAAGAAAAGAGAAAGCTCTGTGCGTAGATCTTCTTCCCTAGTGCACAATATTCTACTTAATTTGTAAATATCTGTGCTAACAAGAGGAGTCATATCTAAAGAAAAGAGGTAAGATATTGAAGATTTGTTCTCTGATAAAGGTAAGAACAGTGAAAGGTTTTGATTGAAAAGGTAAGATAAGTGGAAATTTTTGTTTCAAAAGTATGGATCTAGGTATGTTTGATAAAAAAATTCCTAGCCTGAAAACTAGGGCATATATAGAAGAAAGAACATTTGATACGAGTATATTTGATAATAATAGTGAAAGATATGGTATCCCTATGCATAGAAAGAATTTTTGGACTAACAAATGGAAGCATGATCCTAGAAAGAATTTTTTGCAGGTTGGCTACTATGATCCTAGTGTGCAGTACAGGAAAGGTTGGGGATCATTTCGAAGAAAAAGAGGATTAAACCTTTGTTATAGTTGAAGAAGACTGAGACATCTTGCTAAGGAATGCCCTGGTAGAAGACCTAGTTCTCTTTCTTGTAAAGCTACGGACCATGAAGTTTTGGATTTCCCTAGAATGATTGCCAAGGTTGAAAGAATGAATATGAGACAAGAAAACCCTAAGGAAGGTCAAGAAACTAAGACCATGACAGAACCCCAGAAAGAATCTGAGAATATATTACTACAAATGAAAGAAACGTTGAATGATCACAGAAATATCAACTTATCATAGATATTCAAAGAAAAAGAGTGCATAGAAACAAGAATAGGAGACTTCAACATTGATTGTGTTCTGGATGAAGAAACACAAGTGAATATCATCACAGAAAGAACCTAGGAAATTTTAGGAAATCCTTGTATGATTCGTTCATTGGGAGGAATATGACTATTTAGAGGAAAGTTGATAACCGTATGTGGAAGACTCAGCCAGATATCTATGAGTTCTCATGGAACTTCGACAGAGGAATATTTTGAGGTTGTTAAATTTATTGAGAGCACCGCCCCATTTTCTATGTTACTAGGAAAAACCTGGATTAAGAAGGATCAGACTAGAAGAAAAGAAGAGAAAGCCCTAGAACAGAAGAAGCAAGAATTAAAAGATATCATGACTAGGAGGATAGTGCACTTGATTGAAGAACAGGAGAACAGATCGAAGTTGTTCAGAACCAGAAACTTGGATGTCGAAGTTGAAAGAACACGAGAAGATTCATAGAAGAGTGGAGCAACTACCCCAGACAGAGAAGAAGTATTACTCTCTAACCCTATGAAATAATCTCAACAGTGTGAAGTTACTATGCCAAAAGGAGATAAGAATCAGAATGGAAAGAGGAATACCGAGATGAAGATCATAGGGAAGAAGGCTAGAAAGCTTAGTAAGAAGAGAGAAAAGATAGAAAAGTTGCAGAAGGTTCCAGAGGGGACTTCGCAGAAGGAAGGTTTGAAAATCTAGAACTTCGTCGGGATATCAGAACAGTGCAACATGGAACTTCGACATGGCGAAGCAATATAACTGTTGAAGGCATTATGATCATTAGACTGATGCCCCCAAATGATTAGAACAACAATTATGACCAGAAATCTCTCTATCATACCGTTGGGACCGCGTCGTAACAGACAGAACTGCATTGATGGACTTCTCGCTCATTGGAGAGATCTGTTACCTTGCTATTTACTTATTCCATTGAATGTTGCACCGAGAATACTTTTTTGAATTGTATCATAGCTAACAAAAGAACTCATTACTACCACACTGTGTTTACTGAGATTGACCCCTTTTTTATTGCATCGAACACTTATTCATCCACTTGAGTTATCCGATATGAGCGTGCATGTTAGATGAACTCAGCGCCATAGAGAAGTCTGTAGAATAATTTCTAATTGATTTAATGGATGAAAAAGTAATGTCCACAGGAATTAAAGCTTCCTCGATGAGAGGAGTGCAAGCCTCTTCGTCGACTGCTCGTGGATATGGAACATCTCGACTTGCAGCCGAGAAAAGAACTAAGCATCGAGATGACTTGGAAAATGTGAAGTTAATCCTGACTATCCTACCCGAGTACATTCCACCTCTAGCTGGCATGGTGAGTCGTGACAATGTCCCCAGAGACTTCGATTACACCCTGGTTACTGCATACCTCCCGAAGGGGATACGTGAAGTTAGAACATAGTAGGATAAGATCGCGTCATTAAAATTCAGTGACTTCAACCTAGAGGACCGAAACAACCACTGTATGATCACTCCTCATAGATACTTGGCTAGGATGAAGGGGAAGAAATAAAAAATAATCCCTCAACCATGGACTATGAACCTCGCGCAGTCCACCATCTTGAATGTGATGAATATCCCACGTTTTGGAAGGCACCAAGAGGTTAACGCGTGTGTTAAGCTCCTGCTATCGTGCTACCATGGCAACTATCTATGGCTATACATATGCATCACAGTCAATCTGACGCTAATCCATAGGATCACTGGATTGAGCATGCAGGGACTCGACCCATGGGACTTCTACCCAGGGAAGGCTACAGATCGCACCCTGGCACAGATAATTAAGGGTACCTATGGCGATGTATAAAATGGGATGTGAGGATATAAGGTAGCTTCCATCCAGAATGGCGCAGTGTGCCTGGCATGCCATCTGATCGCAGGAAAGATAGTGAGAAAGAACATACCTATGCGGGTCACAGGGTTCGTTGTTGACCTCACCGGGAAATGTGTATAAGGACTCCAAATGAACTAGGCGAAGTACTTAGTCAACCAACTAGAATTGGATTTCTGTGAAGCTCGGGATCAGGGCTATGAGTTCCATTTTAGCTGGTTGTTGATCCTCATAGCGTTTACTTCTTGGGATATGTCGGAAGGTGTGACCTTCCCAGACATTGAGTCATTCGAGCCACTCGCTACGAAGTTCACCACGCTCTGGTACTTGAGCGATATGGGAAAATAATGGCAGTCTAATGCGGTATTCCATGCATACTATCTCTAGTTAATGAGGGATATTGGGGTTGTCCATCGTATGACGTCAAACACCTTGCACCAGTTCAGATCCCTCATGAAAATCTACGTAGATCGTCACTTTATTTATATCACTGTGTGCGCAGATGAGCATAAAGAAGAGCTTCAATCATACTATAAGCTCAGAGAGGAGGACCTCTATTATCATTGAAATTTCATCCGCAAATGGTTACAAGAATTTAGCATCGCCAAACAGTTATGAGGTCACCCATGGACCAATATTACCACAAAATCATTTCCAAAGGGTAAAAAAACTATGCAACCAATGCTAAAATTAAAGGGCGCTATGAAGACATAGGGAGCGCGTGCACATGTGCGCATCATAAACGTAGGAATCGTGAACATGTGCTCAATGCGTGACTGTTGTTGCAAAAAGCCGTGCACCTGAGAAACAATGCATTTATGAGAGTGGTCGGCCTCCCACCCACTTCTAGTTCAGCTTCCAAATTGATTTGAAACTCAAATCTGGACTGGATTCGACTGGGTGGCTGGTCAAAGACCTAGAAATGCCCTAATTATCCTCTTTACACACTACAAACTGATTGCAAAATACCTCAAAGGAATGCTATAAAAAGGCCATGGATGCACTTCATTTTACAAGGAATTTCATAGCAAAGTTATGCTTCCACTATTCTCTTGAAGAATCCCCTATTCTTGCCAAGAGTATACTAGCATCATTGCATTGGCCAATCCATCTCACCCCTTGAGTGGATTTGTTTGGAGTTCTTTCACCATTTTTATTTTCAAAGTTGTAAGAAGAGCTTGTTTGTGGGGGTCCAAGAGCCCTCCCTTGGAGGAAGAAGGGACCCAAAGTCCTCTTTCTTCTTGGTGTTTTTTTCACTAATATCAACCTTACCATTGGTGAAATGGGTCTTATTGTTTCTTTGATTCTTATGTCCCTATGCTCATTAGTTTAGTTGTTGTTTTATTTCTTATTTTAATTCTTAGTTGTTCTTTTATATTTCTTTCTCTAACCCTTTTCCTTATAGTCGTCCTACTTAGCAAACCCAACTAAGCTTGCAAGCACCTCTATTTTTTTCACTAAGGTGATGAAAGAGGCACAATAGATTGGCGACTCCATCAGGGAAAGGTATCAATTTCCTACCCCTTTTGGATTTTTCTAGCTCATATTTTTGTTTATTTAACTTGCAGGTGCATTAACCGGCCCAAGCCGACCTGCTAAACATCCAATTCCAAGTTAAATTAGGAGAATTCCATCCGTAATTTTCATTCATGAACCTGTGTCACCTGTGCACGAGTTTTCAGGCTCACAGACATGCATCGTGTGCACATGAGCCTAAGTCACAGTTATGTTCTACGCACCTGCACCCAGAGTTCGTTTTGATCTGCGCACCTACGCTCTGTGCGCCTCTGTCTCCATTGAGACCTGCGCACCTGTGCAAAAATTATACATTGTAAGGTTTTTTGTGAGTTGGGAAAGGCCATTAGCCTCCTTGGAAGTGATTTCATGCATGTTTCAAGCTACACCACACTTAGTCCCCTCTTCATATAAAGGGATTAGTCAAAACACATAGGCACTTAGGGGGTTTAAAATCATTTTTCCTCTTTTTTCTTTCATTTTTCCACATGGATGGCTTGCTTTGACGAAAAATATAAGTTGTATATCATTTGTAATCACATATAACTTGCATTGGGACTAGAATTTGGATAACAATCGCTTTTTATGCTCTTCTCTCGTGCCTCTAAGTGACCTTGAGAATCAAAAAGAGATTGTGGGACAATTTCATCTCCCTTAAGAAAATTAAAACCTTTAGGAGAGGACAACAACCCTTCTTGGGACTCCTCTTAGTTTATTTTTTCAAACACATCTTAAGATTGTAATGGGCCCATACATGCCCACATGCTACAAAGATAGGATAGTGTTGAAATTTACTTTCTTAGATTAAAACACTAGGGAAGTTTAAAGGTTTTGTAATGGGCCCATACATGCCCACATGATCACAATCTAGGATAGCTTCAAAGTTTTTATTATATCAAATCACAATAGGGAGTTAAAGGAATAGTAACGGACCCACATGTCCACATGCTAGCTTCCTAGGGAATTTTGAATTACGCAAGGTTGTACCAAAGGCACTTAGTTAATTAGGTAATCAACACTTGTAAGGACCAAGCGAAGTCCACATGCAACAAGGTGACACCTAATTTATTAAAACATTGGCACACTTTCACTCATTCACACACAAAATTTACTTATCACTCACATAGTGTTCTTCTCGAAACGTGGTGGTCAAAGTAAGTTTCCTCCAAAGGGATCCTGAAACGCCCCACCCTTTTCTTGACGAAACTATCCACTCCCATTTAATTTCAATGAGGTTGGTTCACACCTCCAATCTCTCAAAAAACCACATCTAAAAAATTTATAAAAACTCACTAAAGTTTTCCTCCACAGGAGGTGCCAAAAGAAATTTTTTAGTCTAGGTAGGATTTTGGGGATAGGCATCCAAATAACTCCCCGTTCTCTGGTTCTCTCATTATCAAAACAATAGAAGTTGTCAAATAGGGAACCGAAAATCCTCCAAGTCAAGTGTTCCTAACACCATAAGGCAGGGAGATACCCATGAACGGTTGAAGGATGAGGTTTGGTTGTTCTGTGAGTCCCCCCTTGAGGCACCCACCTCTTGGACGGGATCCAGCCTGTGACCCATTTCTTAGGCCGAAAATCTAAATGTCGCACTTTGACCGAGGTACCTAGTGAGCAATTATAGGACATCTACCCAGGTGGCAATTGTGGGCTGCAATTGCACCTTGATCGTATTTTGTGTGGCTATTGGGAAATATCGCCAGCTCTTTCGGGATATGCCCCCTTTACCCCTCATTATAACCGATTATTTTATCTTTCACTAGCTTCTCTTCCGGTGACTTCCGACCCCACTGTTGAGTACTATTGGAAGGTCCAATGCTATTTGAGAGGAAGGACGTTACGTCTTTTAGGACACGAGCATTTGTTTTCTTTATTTCCCCACGTGGAAAAAACCCACTTATCCACATGTATGCTTCTTTTACTTTATGTATGATGCACTTCTGATTACATGTTGATTTAGCTATATATTTTGAAAAGTTCAGAAATTGCAACAAAGGCTCTTACTTCTTTTTTACTCTCACCACCATTCGCACACATTCACTCAGCTAGTCGGACATCATAGGGGACCCACAAAATCCCCACCATTCCAGATGTCTGCTAAACCTCCCTCCTATCTTAGGGGGAGTACCTAGTCTTTCCAACTCATCGACACCACCTTCTCACACTCCAGTGAGTGCCATTGTCTTAGGATCATATTTTCTTGGTTCCACCTTACCTGGGTCCACTTCCCAAGGTTCACCATCCACTCGCTCCCCTTTGCACGGAAGCGGGGGGCCAACTTCCTCTCTAGGGAAAAGTACCAACCCACCTAACCCCCCTCAAGGGTCAGGTTCACAGAACACTCACACCATGGCTGGAACTAATCCTACACCCACACTATTGATGTCATATTTGGCCTCTCTTAACATACTGGATCTAAGAAAACTCACCAATGATCTTATATTGCATGACCCCACATGGCCTGCAATGCCCGCCAAACTACCTTCAAACATCCCCAAGTTTGAAGGAAAGGCAGGGGATGAGCCTACCAATCATGTCATGACTTTCCACCTATGGTGCTCCTCCAACAGCATCATGGATGATTCCATCAGACTAAGATTATTTCAATGCACACTCACTGGCCCATCAGCCAAATGGTATGTGAATGAAAAATTGGGGTCCCATGCAACTTTCAAGTCCTTGGCCAAAGCATTTTTGACCTTCTTCCAATTACCCATCCGCCATGACAATGGTCTGGAACTACTCTCTAATTTCAAACAAACCTCAGACACACATATCGTTGATCACATTCACGAGTGGCGTAGGCGACGTAGTTTATGCAAAGCAGAAACCACCAAACAATAGTGTCTTGGTTGGTTTCTTAGATCACTTGTCTCTCTCCTTGGTAAGGATGTGGCTTCCACCTTCCCTCAGTCCAAAGAAGAAGCCATTAATAAGGCTCAACAGTATGACCTCATATATTCACAGTCAGGGTACTTGTACATTGTACTTCCTGATCTCCCAAAACATGTGCCATTTGGCCAAGACAAACCCGGGATGTCTCATTCAGCAGATGGATTGATTGGTAATACCACTCACCACTCACCACAGCCCCAAAAACCACCAATGTATGGCACACCTCAATATCCACCAGCATAAGGGGGCACCTCTTATTACCCCCCACCCCCTTATCAACAACCATACCCCGTTGTTATGCCTTCACCTATCAGTGGGCCACCGTTGGTACCCCCCATCCACCCACTTATTCAAACAAGTTCTGGTACCCCCTCTACCTCAGCTTATAGTACTAGCGAAAGCGTAATGCCTTCCTATGTACCTTACGGATCACAAATCCCACAGAATTCGTACTTTCCATTTCCTGGTCCCCCACAACCCATGGCTCCCCCACATCCTCACGCTGGGGTGAATTTTGTTCAACCCTCTCCCATTCAGCAATATCAAAATTTTGAACAGCTGAATACAGCAAATCTGACCCACCCATCGAATAATGCCAAAAAGAAAGGGAGAAACAGGAACAATAGTAACCCAGGTCAAGGTGGGAATCAACCCCAGCAGAACCAACCTACTGGGGGCAACTAGAACCAAGGGAATCAGAACCCCCAGGGGGGAAATAACAATAGGCGTCAAGGGAGAAATAAAAATACTCTTAAAACCAACTTCCCTTGTGCTCTTTGCAGTGATTTCGGTCATTATACTCATCATTGCCCACAAATCGCTGAATTTAAATGGCTGAAAGACTCTGACAGTCTACCACATCCTCCAACACCGCCTGCCCCACAACAGGCCCCACAACAATACGTGCAACAACCCCCACCAGCCATGCTATAGAATCCCATTCCACACCAGGGAATGATGAACACTCAACAAGAGATACCGCCTACCCCACCCCAGTTGGGACAATACCTCAATCCAAACAATCCAGCAGATCACACGATCCTCCTCACCAGTGAGGAATACATTCTTCTGCAAACATGCAATCGTCAATATCATGCAACCGCTGAGTCTCCTCCCAGTCCCCCAAAAACAATCCCCACACCAAAGGGACCCCCATTGGTGATCCCTTGCCCAAATGCAGAGCCACCTCTTCGCATCCCTCACATCCCATTGTGTAGGAATGTCCACAACCCACAGGCTAGGGCAGCTCATAATTACATTTTGGTCGATGACTTAGCACAATCCCCGGCTACCATGTCAGTTTTAGAGGTCCTTCAAACTTGTCCCACTCAGCAGAAATCATTACTTTCCACCTTGGGAGCATTCGACCCCATAGATACACGACTCATCACATTTGATCTCGACAGTGGGGAACCTCGCCTTCCAGCTCTAATCTCTTTTCAAATCCTAGTAAAAATTCAGAACATTACAGTCCATCGGTGCATCATTGATGAAGGTGCATCCACATGCATTATGTCAAAAATAGTATGGCAGAAACTGGGTTCCCTCGAACTCATACCATCTGCCATTACCTTAAGAGCTTACAATGGATGACCATCATCTCCTAAAGGACTCTTCCAAGACGTCCCCGTAGAACTCGGGGAAAGACCATTCTCATCGACATTGAGGTCATCGATGCCCCACTGGATTATAATATCTTGTTCGATCGTAGCTACATGTACGCTATGAAGGCGGTTGCCTCGTCTATTTTTCGAACCATGATGTTCCCCCATAATGGGAAGATCATCACAATCGACCAAGTGTCACATTACAAGCCTAACCCCTCATCCAACATCGATAACATCCTCCCTCTCATTCACACAAGTCATGACACATACCCCCTCATCGAAATGGGTCCCAATATTTTCAAAGACCCATCATTGTTAGGAACTTACCACAGTGCGCCACCGCTTCTTCATCCTTCCAATCAAGTATGTGTCATATCATCCAATAGAACTAACATAGTGGATACCCTTCCCCCATGTGAGGCTTCTATCATATCTGACGTACCACTAATCGCAGAGCTCCCCCCTCATGAGCCTCCCATGAACTCGTCGACTCCACAAAGTCACGAGTCCACCCCTCCCCAAGGCCATATCCCAGTTTGGGAGACAGTTCCCCAAGCAATCACTCAAATCCCCTTCTTCTACCCCCCACCAGGTGTACAATATTTCCAAGTAGCACCAATGCTTACCCTCCCTAATATGGTATTATCAATTCCAGTTTGGTATTTACATCCACGAGAGATGGTCCCTTGGCCATCCCTTCTCCCCCAAACAGACGAAATCCCAATGACGATTCCCATACTCACCCCCACCATACCCTCTACACCCCCACCCACTACCCTCCCTGCCACTGTTAGGGGCAGGTGAAAGAAACAGGATCCCACAGCTCCACTTCCCTCATGCGTCTAACCTCCTTGCGTGATATGTGAGAAAGATGGACACCAAACCAACAACTGCTCATCTCTACCAGAGTTACGAAACTTGATTCCACTTACTCAAACTCCATCAACACTCACCACTGTAGCAAGTACTGCTGCTACCACCCCTCACTCAAGTAGTAAAGGGATTCGAACCAAATTCACTTGCGCTATATGTTCAGAATATGGCCATTATACCCACCATTTCCCAACACTGTCGTGCTTTTAGCAAACATTAGCCACAATACGCCAAACCTTCCAGAACGAGCCCAACCCCGCTATATCATCCCTCCCAAAAATCACTGACATCCATTATGTCACAACTTCATTCAATGAACGTATGAGATGCCCCTGCTCTCTATGTGAATCCTTGGATCATTTTACATACCAGTGTCCTATGATCATTGAATACAGGGAATGCCAAATATCTCTTATTCAAACCACGACACCTCCTACAGAATCAATGATAGACCTTACCTCATCTATAGAGATTCTTGATATCATTTCTCATGAACCAAAGGCACTCCCCACACCTCCATGGTTCTTGGATAACTTATCCAAGGATTCACTCCCAAATCCCCCCAATTCCCCCGTATATTTCCCTACAGAAAGTTTCCACCCAACTACCAATGGTACTCCTCAATACTTCAATATTTGGTATATGTTGAGCGAACCATCGCAATCTCATTGCATCATTCCCCCCGCTTCTTCTTCAACCAAAGATGCCCACATGGCGACAGTCACCGATATCACTCCATTAGACCCCTTGTATTCCCTCCAATTTTGCTGTGATGAGGACATACTCAAGGAACTAAACACCCTCGACTACCCATGGGATACGCTACACCACAGAGCGCTTTTCTTTTCACAAGAAGTCGTCACGCCTCCTACCCAAAACCCCATATACATAGTCGAAACCAAGGATTTTATCCCATCAGGGAATATCGACTAGTTCAACAACCCCATCCCAGCCCCTGATGCTTTTGAAGAAGGAAATATGGCCAACATTTCCCCGACTATCAAAATCGATATTTCCATCAAAACTGGAGTCGTCGAGGAAATCACCATTGGCGCCGCTTGCACTCCTCAAGAAATCCCTGCCTATAAAGCACTCTTCCTGGAATATCGGGATATTTTCACCTGGTCATACACAGAAATGCCTGGCATCGATCCTTCTATTGTCGAACATCGCATTGACACCTGGCCTGCCATTACACCCATTCATAAAAAACAATGAACCCGTCAACGGGTTATACTTAAAGAAATTTTACGCCTAAGCATAGTCATTCTACTTTAGGTTATTTCTTCTTTATAGTGTTTTTAATCTTTTTTCCATCCCTCATGTCTAAACTATCATTTGTGCTATTTACATATGCCTCTTCCATCGGTCTACCACATCGATTACACCAACAACACCAGCCATTGGACACAAAATCTCACTTTGGCAGCTTGGGCCCTCTACACCCCCTCTCACAAAATGCTCCACCAATAACCAAGCCGAGTACGTTGCCATCATTGGACTCCTCACCGATGCACACCATCGTCGTATTCATCACGTTAGTGTCTTCCTCAACTCTCAACTAGTCGTCCTCCAGCTCAACAAAGTGTACCGCGTCCGCGATCCTTGCCTCTTTCACAAATACCGGCAAGTTAGACTTTTATCTCAACATTTTGATTCCATTACATTTACACATATTCCAAGACAATTGAATCAAATTGCAGATAACTTAGCTAATATTGTGTTAGACTAGCATATATCACATCAAGCTACCTCTACACATACATAACCATATCAAGAACCTGTCACAACATATATAGATTAGACATCATCAAAAAAAAAAAACACATGTAAACATCACATCAATCTCAAAATGTATACTCATGTATATATAAGTCGGCCCATAGTGCCATCCAAATGTTTACATACAAAAATACAAGTATCTGCAGGCCAGTGAAGCACCTCAGTAAAAATTGGGCTCATCAGCCTATATATAACAAAAATACAAACATACATAGAACACCACTCACGGTGCCTCTAGAGCACCACCTCCTGCCCCTCCTGCAGTCAGTGGTCCCCCACCCACTACTGGTCCCTCCAGACCGGGAGGTAACCGTCCAGTCATAGCAGCACCTGCTACTGCTGTTGTTCGTACCATGGCCTGCCATGATGGCAGAATACCCACACACTACTCTAGGATACCCTCATCCTTGATGCATGACCACATTCCCTCAGGCACACCTTGTAGCACCGCCTCCAGGCGGCGACGAATATCCTCAAAATATGCTCCATCATCAGCCAAAGGATCATGTGATGGCCCGACACCTGGGTCATCAAACCGACATCTCCTTGTTTCTCTCTCTACATCAGCTGGTCTCGCCTCGGCGTCCTCACACCACCATCTCTCTCCTACTCGCGGCCCTCCCCGTGGTGGTCTCCCCGGCTCCTGGCGAGTCGGCTCTCTCAGCAGCTCCACCTTGCGCCCGCGAGGTGCAACATCTGCACATACAAAAAACCAAATGATAGTATTAGCATCTATACCAAATACATATGTCATGCTATTACAAACAAATATATATATCAAAACTCATAAACATACCTTGGTGATCCAAAACCTCCCCAGGAGGCAACACCATGTCTGGATCATACTGAAAGTCAACACCAGCATACGGGAACTGCAATACCACCTGGGGCATCTACCGCCACACCTGTGTCACCTTAGCCATAAAGAAGTGGCCGCCCTTGCCACCACTGTGGCGAAGAAAAATAGTCGACCAATGCCTCATTCACGGCTCTCATGCCCCAGGAGCGCCCAACAAAATCCTAGGGCACAACATAGGCACCCTCTTCAAAAACCAGGCCACTAGGATGGACCCAAAAGCAAACTCTCCTGTATCAGTGGACTGACAATGGTCCAACTGACCTACGATCCTGGCATGTAGCATAAGCCCCCATGTGAAGTGCTCACTAGCCAGTACCCTCTCCATCACACAGATCTGACCACCACTGATCCACTAAGTCGCAACGGACCCATACACTCTCACAATCATCCCTGCTATACAGCAATGCGCTAGAGCATCCATCACCCCAATGCTCACAACAGAGCCCGACATAAAGTTCACCCTCGAACAGAAACTTCAGCCCACTGTCACTAGCGCCACATCCCTAGGCAACACCGGCTCTGCCGGTAGGGGCATTCCCTGGAAAGGGAGACTAGTCAAAAAATATATGTCCTCCACCACAGTGAAGGCAATCTTCTCTCCCCACACCAAAAAGTAATGCAGGTCCAAACTCCACATCCAGATAAGAAACTGCAGGATATACTCCTACGCCCGTATCAACGGGCATTCAAAAAACTTTAGCAGCCCACAGGCTGCCAAAGTAGCATGTACCTCAGGCTCTTCAATAGCCATGGCATCCCTCAGTTGAGGCCAATCCCGCTCTCACCAACCGAATGGTATCGTGCATAATGATCACCTATAGCCACATAAAAAAGTCTTAGGTCAGCCATATTGACCATCCAAAACATTAAAAAACAAGTTTTACACCTGTCAACCTTGCCTCCAAGGCACGGTTGTTTAAACCCACAGGCACGCACACATGCGCTCTTGATCACTCCACAGGTGCACATGAATGTGCGCTTGTTCACCCCACAGGCGCGCTCTTAGGCACGCCTGTCCATCTCACAGGCGTGCCTCAATGCGTGCCTGTTTACCCTACAGGGGCGCCTCCATGCGCCCCTGTCACAAATGTAGGTGCACATCCAAGCACGCTTGCCCACTACACAGCTGTGCACCAATGCGCGACTATCCGGATGGCAAGCACGCACCTATGCATGCATATTCTAGGATCGCCCGTGCACTTGTGGGCCCACCTCCCTAAAAATCCCTATACGACCCTCCGTACAATCCCTGCCCAAAAATGGAAACCCTAATTCTATGAAGGATGATCAGACTACTAACCTGAAGCTCGCTAAATCTGGATTGAATGCCTCATTCTCCCTGAATCTCCAAATCTCCTCTGGATACCTCTCATCCAGTCACTCTGGTAGCAAGTACAAATGAGGTGGCAATGTGGGCCCTACAACTATATATAGGTCTTTTCACCAAACTTCCAAACTCCATTTCGGGAACTCCGGGTGTCCGTTCTTCGATCCATCTTCAGCCACGGGATCAGCATCCCGTCATCTACATCACGACAGTCCCTGGGCTAATTTTTATCCTGAGCCTTCGGGGCACCATTTTTTCATACCCTGTTCAGGTACGCATGCTCATGTTCAAAGTTATCAAATAAATGCTCGTATGTTCAATTTTCTTCAGATATTGTTCATATCAGGTATTTGGTTTTCATGTGTGTAGGTATTTGGTCATCATACATCCACACCACCCCTTCAGGTATATAATCAGCACTGGCATGTAATCATTCCATCTGCATCTCACTTGCATCTCCAGTCACACCCTCTGTCATTTACCTTTAGGATACCCATCTTCGGCTCTACAGTACCGACACCTCCTTTTGCATCTTCGGTACTGTCACCCGGTAGCACTCTCCCCCACATGAGTTGTCCCATTCATAGCACCCTTTGGAACATTGACACTCATGTTGTTTTTCAAAGAAAATTAGGGATGGGAGTCCTGATAGTCTTACATCATGTCGCAAATCAGCCACATACTCCTTCTCCTCATTTTTATAGCTTTCCCCCCGGACTCCCAGATTATCTCTTCAAGGTTCTATTTTGACTGCACCTTCGTAGTATCATGAACCCTCCATTTCATCCACAATCAGTTTTCCCCTCTGCAAATTTCTCTTCATTTCACTTACCTCATACAAGAACCCACCCATGGGGCCCCCACCCTCCACTAGTTCTCCACACAAATGGTGCCCTCACCGACCCAACCATATTACACTGGGGCACCTGTTTCTGTATTTGTACACTCATCCCAACTTATTCTTTATTTTATTGTACAAAATCCTTTATTTCCAGCATTTCCATTTTTTCGTCACCTTTGGAGACCTTCTTCCCTTTTTGGCAATTGCAACCCCTGATGCCCTTTGGTTGTGGCACCCTTTAACATCTACCCTTGTCGACATCGTTCAAATACTCTGAGTATCCTACAGGCCACTTACCTCTGCCCTCTGACTTTGTTCACTTTTTCCCACCTCTGGCACACTTCATCCCACATCTTGTTGTCCCCCTGACACTCAACTTCGTTACACGGTTGCGGCCACTTATACTTCACATATACGTCCAAACAAGGGCGGTCTTGAGTCTCCATACCTCTTGACTCCGACCATGTACCTCCTTCATTTCATCATCTCACCTACTATATTTCACAAAGCCCTTTGCTTCTGGGAGTCGCATCCCCCTTTTTGTCAACATCAACATAGTTTTCCAAAAGGGCGACAGTATCTTGACTCTCGTTCCCTTTGCAATGAGAGGTCTCGGACGACACAGGGAGAACCACAATTGCTCCCTACTGTCGTTGACCTCCATAACATTCAAATTCAACATTTTCTCATGTTACGATGGGTCTTACTTTGTGACTATTGCAGTTATTTCCTACACTTGCTGAAGACCTCTGAACTAGGCTGGGCTATCAATGCCTACCACATCTGTGATATTTCTTACAGATATTACTGCCTACTGTTCAGAGTATGTTCTTCTACAGAATTATCTTCTTCCTTTATCATGATCACCCCCGAGGGCGCTGCATTTCTCTACATCAACACATCATTCCTTTTTGAGTTACATGACACGAGCATGGGGCATGCCCGCTTCATTTGTATACAATTTATTTTTATACACCTTATGGAAGGTTGGGTTCTACAGGTTCCCTTCTCCCTCCAATGGGTAGCTCTTGACAATCCCACTATTGTTCTCTCTTACAATGACACTCTCAGTAGAAGAAACATTGATGGATTTCGGCTATATGTATGCTCCTAACCTCATCCATTAGGGGGCATCTGTTATCACTGAAATTTCGTCCGCAAATGGTTAAAAGAATTCAGCATCGCCAAACAGTTATGAGGTCACCCACGGACTAATATTACCACAAAATCATTTCCAAAGGATCAAAAAACTATGCAACCAATGATAAAATTAAAGGGCGCTATGACGACACAGGGAGCGCATGCACATGCACGCATTAGAAATGCAAGAATCACGCACATTAGCCCGATGCGCGACCGTTGTCGCAAAAATCCACGCACCTAAGAAATGACGCATTTATGAGAGTTGTTGGCCTCCCACCCACTTCTGGTTTAGCTTCCAAGTTGATTTGACACTCAAATCTGGACTAGATTCGACTGGGTGGCTGGTCAAAGACCTAGAAATGCCCTAATTAGCCTCTTTACACACTACAAACCGGTTGCACAATACCTCAAAGGAATGTTATAAAAAGGCCATGGATGCACCTCATTTTACAAGGAATTTCATAGCAAAGTTATGCTGGCACTATTCTCTTGAAGAATTCCCTATTCTTGCCAATAGTATACTAGCATCATTGCATTGCGCAATCCATCTCACCCCTTGAGTGGATTTGTTTGGAGTTCTTTCACCATTTTTATTTTCAAAGTTGTAAGAAGAGCTTGTTTATGGGGGTCCAAGATCCCTCCCTTGGAGGAAGAAGGGACCCATAGTCCTCTTTCTTCTTGGTGTTTTCTTTCACTAATATCAACCTTACCATTGGTGACATGGGTCTTATTGTTTCTTTGATTCTTATGTCCCTATGCTCATTAGTTTAGTTGTTGTTTTATTTCTTAGTTTATTTCTTAGTTGTTCTTTTATATTTCTTTCTCTAACCCTTTTCTTTACAGCTGTCCTGCTTAGCAAACCCAAATAAGCTTGCAAGAACCTCTATTTTGCTCATTAAGGTGACAAAATAGGTGCAACAACCTCGAAGAGATAAATAAGGACTAGTCTGTAGAGCTCCTTATCCCTATTGACCCCGTAGAAATGTCCAATCCTGATCTAATCGGTAGCCTAGAGGCCACTCACGAAGAGAATGATACACCTGGAACTAGAAAAAGGAAGAAGACCAAAGAGGTACAAAACCTGAGCAGTGCATCAGAAGAAACTTCTTCACAATCACTTGGAAGAGGAGATAATGATGAAGTAGATAAAGAAGAGACCAATGGCAAAGAAGATCAACAGAAGAAAGGCAATGTAACACCTCCTAGGGATCCTCTTGATGAGGTTGATCCCTCTAAGAAAAGAAATGTTTCCCCCACGAAACCTACCTTGCGGAATAACTCCAAAGCCACCAAGACTAAGATGCAGATTGTGCTCATGATTGTTGACTTTGACTTCATCATCACAATCGTATCAGACGCTTTGCAGGATATTATGCAAAACAATGAAGCCAAACAAGCATCCATGTGTGATAGAATTGAGGCAGAACTCAGAGGGGTACAGCAGGCCCTTGCAACCATCTGCACAGTTTCCACTACATCCATGCTATCAAAAGAACCAGAGTTGAGAGATGAGCCTACCCAACTCCACAAAATAGCTTATGTGATTGAAGCTTGTCTTCATTGCACACAAGAAGAAAAAGAACAAGATGCAGTGGCCCTAAAACAAGCACAAGAGGAAGTGGTAGAGCAATGTCGAGTTGCACAATAGGAGAAGGATGACCTCCAAACCAAGTTTGAAGAGGAGAAAGCGTAGATCCAGCAAGAGAAGGAACAACTGCTCACAAAGCAGGTTGGAGTAAAAGAAGCAGTGAACAAAGCACTTCACTCTGTGATAGGCTTGGAGAAAAAGGTGGAAGAACCAATGGAGCATCAAGTAGTGTAGCTTGTGGAAGCTACCGAATAGCTTCAAAAGAGAATCACAGACATAGAACTAAAAACAGTGTTAAGTACCCCGCAGGACGTGTGAGACCAAAGAGAAGCCACTACCCGGAGTGCAGTTGAGAGGATCAGAGCATTCTCTCTGGAATGTAAACAACTTAGCAGTAGAAGTGCACAAATCTATGAGAGAATTACCGAAGACCCTGAACTAAAGGCACTGGAGTCACAACTCCAGGAGGAAAAGCAGAAAGTAGTGACAGTACAGGTGCAATTGAATCTCCTATCAGCAGTTGAAAGGATGAAGCGATCCTAGGAACAACGCACTACTCAACAATAGGTCCACACCATAAAGAGAAAATTCATGGAAGTGACTCAGAGGCTCCAACCAGTCCAAGACGAAGCTTGAAAACTATTTGAAGATATTGAAGGTCGAGGAGCCAAGATGGAACAGGTAGTCACTGTAGTCGAACAACTCTTAGAGGGACCTATCAACAAAGCAGTTATCCAAGAGATCATTGAGCAGGAGGCCTTGGCATAACAAAAGGTCGAAGCAACTTGAGTCAATATCGAGTCTTTTGAAGAAGACCTACCCATACCAGAGTGACTCAAGATGAGTCACAGGTGAGTGTTGGGGGCCTATTGGCCCTTGACTAGGTTTTGAGGATCCTGGTTTATGTTTGACCTATTTTGGGACTTCAACAAGCTGTCGAAGACGGAGCGCAATTCGAAGTAGATATCACGAGATCTCGGCCCCTTTTTTTGGGATTTTTAGGTTTTGGGCTTATGTAATGGGTATGGGATGTCAGCCCATGGGTTTACCCATGTTGACGCCCTTTTTGCAATGTATAAATAGAATTCTAGGTGATGTAAGAAAAGAGAGGCTTGGTACCTTGCTAAGTGTTAAGGCAAGATATGCATCTGTGTGAAGTTGTGCTAAGTGAAAATTGTAAATACTTTGTGCATGCCGTGTTGAGAACTTGCAGAGCTAAGTGCAAGTAACTGTAAGAGACTGTGCAAAGGCTTTGTTCTATGATCTAGCTCGGGGAAGCAGGATTTAGTGAAGTGCACACATATCTCATGTCCTATGCGGAGTGGGATCTTGTGGCTCTGTGCATGTAGAATATTGGTAGAAGATAATAAAGAGAAGAATATTCGGTGGATGTAGCCCTAGGCTGGGGGTGAACCACGTATATCCTTTGTTATGGTTGCTTTGTGAATTATGGTTGTTTCATTGTTCATATGATTAATTCTTAGTGCACTGATGTATGCTTAGATGAATTTGATATGATAGCTTAGTGCTGGATAATGTGAATGAATGATATATCTAACCTATGTGAATGTGATTAGTGCTTGAATAAACTAGATCTGGGTGAATACTGCGTTGATCTGTTGTTAGGGTTTACCTGAGCTATAAGTTAAGGCTGAATACTAATAAACTATAACTGCTAAGTGCTCTGTTAAGGTGTTACAATCACAGATCTGTGTCCCAACTAAGGTTGCAGACATATGAGTCATGCAATGACCCCTACCTCTACCTCGAGTGAGATTTCATCTGCTTCATAGGTTTTTCCGAAAGGTTCAGTAGTTAGGGTTTTGTTGGTGCGTTGTTTAAGCATTGAACCCTGGGTCTGCCCCTGTGCCAATCGAGAGATTACAACCAAAGCCTTGATTTTGTAAGGTCCTTTCCATCTGTCCCTTTCTTCCCACACACTTCTTGATCCATGGATTCTATGACTATAGATCTGAAAATCACTCACAATCTATCTTGACAAAGAAAATCTCAAAGCCACTCTAACATAGCTAACAATCTCAAGCCAAGTTTCCAATCTAAATTTCCCAAGCTCAATCCAACTAACTTTATCCATGAGATCTCCCCTCCTTTTATAAGCTGAGGAGGTTAGGATGATCCCACTAAATCAAAAAATCAAGTAAGATCCAAACCAATCGGAGGCCACCTCACCATGGAAGATTCTTCTTCTAGAAGCATCGAGAAGATGCTCGTTTTTTCCATGTACGAAAATCGTCACACCCTAAGTATAGTGCAACATGTGGAGATGTCACATCCTAGACTTAGAGAAGGGGGCGATGATCAGGCATCATCACACCCTATATATAGTGCAGTCTATGGTGACCTTCCTTAATGGGGTTTTTACAAAGGAAAATACAATTTCTTCTCTCAGGAAAAGTTCTTCTCCCTTATTTCTTCAAGAATTTGGGCCATTGATCCTTCTAAAGACAAATGATAGGTTTACATAATTAATGTGCATAGGGGTGACAAAAATAATGTGTAACAACTATTTCTCGGGGTACACCAAAACAAGTAAATATTTCTTCAAAGACAAAGTCTACAACAGATTGTTCATTAGCCGAATACAAAGCTTATCTTCCACCCATTTGGTTACATAATCTGTGCAGACCAAGATGTACTTCTTCCTTCGCGACATAGGTTTAATAGGTCCTACAAAATCCAAAGCCCATTTTTCAAAGGGTTCAATTACTACCTGAGCTTGGAGGGGCATCTCATCGACTGCAATAGGTTTTCCCATTCTTTGGGAATCATCACAAATGACCACATACTTCCTTGCATCTTTAAAAATAGTTGTCCAATAGTAGCCAAACTGTAGAATATTGTATGCTTTCATTTTGTCAGCAAAATGGCCTCCACATGGACCATCATGACAGACTCTGAAAATATCCTTCATCTCATCCTCCCGAACACACCTTCTGATCACCAAGTCAGGCCCATTTTGGTATAAGCAATCATTATGCCACATGTAATTGGCACTTAGCTGGAAAATTCTTTGTTTCTCTTGGGAGGACAGATTTTGAGGTAGCTTTCTTGTTACAAGATAGTTGGCTACATATGCATACCAAGGAGTGTAAGTAGAAATATCAAAGAGATTCTCATATGGAAAATCATCATCTATTGGAGTATTATCACCTGCATGAGTGATTCTAGACAAGAAATCAACAACTAATATCTTTTCCAGGCCTATCAATGATGGTGATATTGAATTCTTGTAGTAATAACAACCATCTAGTCACTCTAGCATTTGTAACAAGGTTGTTCATTAAAAGTATGATAGCTAAATGGTCGGTATGTACAAAGACTTCATACCCTATTATGTAGTGTCTAAATTTGTTAATGGCATGTACTACTGACAAAAATTATTTTTTTCTGATAGTGTAATTTAATTCAATAGGTGAAATATTCTTGCTAACAAATTATATAGAATAAGGAATCCGGCCTTCCCTTTTTCCTAAGACAGCCCCCAAAGCGGTTGTTAGCACATAATTATGATTGGGGGGTACTCTCCTAAAGAAGCATCCCTTGGACGAAGAAAGAAACTCCAAAAACCCACTTTCCCAAAGTTTAGAGGGCGGGCGCGTCGTTTTAATGAACGGGCAGTTTTGGGCGATCATGATCTGCCCGCCCGAATCGACAGCTCTCAGGCAATTCTGCACCCCCCTTGCTATTCTACAGGATAGTCAAGAGTCCGATTGTGATCGTCCAAAGTCTGCATGCGCAGACTGTCAGAAGACATGCAGACGTAATGCTTTTATTGCAGTGTCTTGTTTTCGTTGCTAGGGTTTTTGTATGGAGTATATTTGGGAGTTTTCGCCATTTTTGTAATCTATCAATGGTTGAGAGAGGCTCCCGATTGTAAAACTTTAACAAAGAATTGGTTATTCTGGTTATGCATGGACTCTTGAGACTTATTGCTTTATGAATGTCAGTTTCTGTCATGCCTTTGTTTACACTGTGTTAGAACAGCTCGAAATTGGAGGATCTAGTCGAGTTGTAACTTTTATAGGATGATGTAGGTTGGATCACGATAACAGTTGCATTGTCTCTAACCGGTCCTTGTGATTTTATTAGCGTTGAATGACTTGGAATTGGAGGATCCAGTCAAGTCACCCCTTCAGTTCCTCGAAGCTCTGTACCAAGAGGATCTTGCATTCAGAGTTTTTCTTCTACAAACTGTTGAAAGGCCTGTTGCCCGAGGTAGTTTTGCTCACTCCTCTCACCAAGTATTCCACCTGCTCATCTTTCAATCAACCCACTAACTGAAGTTAGATCAAGACCTCCTTTGTTCTTTACATACCAGATCTAGTCCCTGAGTTAGAGTAATATCTTCTTGAGTCTCTACCCATTTGATCACCCATTAAAACTATCGTGACATAAAAATGATAGGCGTTGGGCTCTGCTCCTGCAAGCAATCTAGGAGTGACTTCTAACGCTAAAATTTTTGGCACCGTTGCCGTGGAAAAAGTTGAATATTTTCCCCGGGATTGAACGACAATGATCAACTGATTCTAAAGGTGCATCAGATATCAAAACTATTAAGATTGTTACTGTGCACCTGGCGACTCCACTGACGTGACTCCGCTGGGGAATTCCATTAATGCGAACCCATAAGCAGCTCCATTTTTTTAGCTGTGGCTTCTAGAGGCAGACACACAAGGTATAATCCACAATTGCTGTTAGCACCACCTGAAGCTGACCCAGAGAAGATTATCAGAAAGAGAAATTCCTTTGGAGACGATACTTCTACTGCTAAACTAGGTATTTCTGATGATTTTCATGATTTTATAGAAACTCCACCCCCTTCATTTCATCCTGTTTTATTACCTTCCGTCGAAGTTTCCTGTAGTCTAAATTTTGGGAGTGTTCCTGCTAGTTTTTCTCCTCCTGGTCTCGGATTAGTAGGAGAAACCCTTGTCACTCCTTTCTCCCCCAAGGTGGTACCCTGGTTTAGACCCAGCACCTATGAATTTTCTCCTACCCAGGGTTTTACCACACCTCCTCTTGTTGTTACTGTGGTTGGGAAAAGAGAGTTTTCTGTGCCTCTGAGCCCGCAAGCCCATTCTCCAAATTCGCTGCAGTCCCCCTCCCACTTTGTAAGCTCGGCTCTTGTCTTTCCGCTTCAAACCTCATTGCCTCCTACTTCCCCCACACCTGTTGTTCCTATGGTTGGTGCTAATCCCCCTCTAACTAGAATGGACGCCATAGTCACTGCCAGATATGCTCCCTTAATCCTACCCCATCCTATGAATCCTCTCTCTACTTGAGATTACCTGAAGTATATGCCCAAGTTCACTAGGGAAGGGGACATAACTGCGGAAGAACACCTGGCTACTTTCTACAGTTATGCAGACAACCTGAACATTGAAAATGAATATGTTTGGATGAGGGTCTTCGTCTAAATCCTGGATGGTGAGGTGAGGAAATAGTTTAGGGGATTGGTCCCCAAATATATTACTGGGATTGAAGCTCTGGATAGTGCTTTCCTGAGGTAGTGGGGAGATAGGAAGGATTTCATGTATTACATGACAGAGTTCGGGTCTTTGAAGAAGATGGAAGGACAGTCTGTCTTTGACTTATCCAAAAGATTCAATAAGATGTATAATAATATTATTGCTGAGATAAAGCCCTCAGAAGCCTCTGCCAAAATTTATTATGCTAGTGCATTCGAACCTGATTTCTATCTTCTATTGAGAGAAAGAAGAGCCACCTCCCTAGCTCAGATGAAAGATACATCCATAGAGGTGGAATCTAACATATTAGCAACTGATAGAATGAGAAACAAGACTGATGCAGACAGGGGAAAGGGAAGATATGAAGCCTCAACTTCTGGCCCCTCGGTGCCTCACCCTCAAGTGGATGAACTGACCAAGATGGTGAAGTCTCTATCTGCAGATATGGAGAGAATGAAGGTGGAGGGGAAGCAAGCATAGAAAGTTTCAAAAAATTCTGAAAACAAAGGAGGTTTTAGGAGGCCAAACAATATTTCTCCCCCGACTATGCAAAGAGACCAGAGGGGAGGAGATAGAGAAGACCAAAAAATTCAGGCCCCTTTTCAAAACAATTTTGTGGATGATGAGGAAGAAGGGGAAATGGATGGGCTTGATCCTGAAATCCACTACTTCGGAGACACTCCTCCTTTACCTCATCTCACTCAATCAGCATATGAGGAATCTCTCATGGACAGTTAGCTAAATGAACTTAGCAAGGGATACAAGGCTAGTAGCAGCCAAGGTAGGTATAACCTGAGGTCCAAGAAAAAGACAGTAGCACCTGATGTTCCTGAGCAATTTAATAGAACAGATAAACCTGCTAATGTAGTAGTAGACAGTCACAGAGGTAAGAAGGCCCAACCCCTCTCTCCAATAGTCCATAGTCATGTTCCTGAAATAAGAGAAATCCCAAAGCTTACATCTTCTTTTAATTTTGAGCATGAAATTCAAAAAATTAGAATCCCTGTGCCCTTCATCGAATTGATTAAACATGAAGAGTTCAAAAAATGCTTCTCTGAGATTTTACAGTCTAAAGCCTCATGCCTTCCCACAGACTCCATCAATTTGCAAGAAGAAAAGCCTGCAGTTATTCTAGTTCCTATGGTAGAAGACAGGAATGATTCATCCCCTCCCTGGTACACTTCCTTGAACATACATGACAAGGTGTTTCAAAACTGTTTGATGGATTCAGGGGCTTCCCACAACCTCATCCCAAAAATGTCATGGAATAATTAGGACTAGAAGTCACCCGAGCCTATCATGACCTCTATTCCTTTGAATCTAGGAAAGTTCAATGTCTAGGAGTCATCAAAGACTTGGTCGTGACCTTGTTTCAATTGCCCATGAAAAGTGTGGTCATGAATATTATAGTGGTTGATGTCCCCCCCAAGTTTGGTATGTTGTTATCAAGATCTTGGATAAAAAGACTGGGGGGAACTCTGTAGATGGACCTAACATATGCTACTATCCCAGTGTTTGGAGGAGAACATAGGAGACTATACAGAGAAGCCTAGCTGGCCTATATAATCAGTGATGAAGCCAATCCTACCAAGCATCCCATTTTTTCCCTGGACACTGATTTAGGTTCTAGTTTACTACAACTCACTAATGCTCCCGAGCCTCCCCTAAAACTCATAAATAAGCCCACCACTTCTCATGATTTTCCTTCCTCCATCACCCCAGTCTGGAAAATGTTTTTTGATGGAGCCTCTTCCAGGGAAGGTGCTGCTGCTAGGGTATTTTTTGTGTCACCTGCTCAGGAAACCATATCTCTATCATACAAGCTAGAATTTGAATCTAGCAACAATGTGGCAAAATATGAAGCTCTTGTTCTAAGATTAAGAGTTGCAAAGGAAATGGGAATTCAGGAGGTAGCAGTGTTCGGAGATGCATAATTGGTAGTCTGGCAGATCATAAATGCTTATCAAGCTAAGCATCCTTGACTCAGGAGTTACATAAACGAGGTATGGGACCTTATTGACAGTTTCTTCTCAGCATTCAACATTTATTTCATCCCAAGAGAGAAGACCATAGTGGTAGATTCCTTGGCTACATCAGTGAGTAATTTCAAAGTGTCCTTGCCACCCAAATTCAGATACAATGTAGAAGTAAAATGCAGGCCCTCCATACCCGACAATGTCAAACATTGGAAGGTGTTCAAGGATGATCTTGAGATCAAAATATTCTTGGATACTGTCGAAGAATTTTCAGAGATGCATATTGACCAAGACTCTGTCTCTGAAGAGGATCTTGATGGGGGTAATTTTCTGAATAAGATTGCAGAGCATAACATTGTGTAGCTGCCCAGCAATCATATTCCAAAGGGACTGGTTCCTTTGGAAAGGCTTTTTGATAGAAATGATGTGGCATTCAAAGGGGAAATCTGAAAGGATGACACTGATACAACTCAGTGCAACATTGGCATTGAGAATGAACCCAAGTTTTTCGAATTGTCAAGAAGTCTGACAAAGGAGCAGAGGGCTGAATACGATGAACTATTGAGAGATTTTGCTGATGTTTTCTCTTGGACCTATGAAGATCTCAAAACATATGACACTTCGGTCATTGAGCATAAAATCCCATTGAAAAAGGAAGCAAATCCATTTAGGCAGAAGCTAAGACAGATCAATCCTATGCTATTTCCTATCATGGAGAGGGAGGTGAAGAAGATGCTACAGGCCAAGATCATCGTACCACTGAGATATTCATAGTGGGGGGCCAACTTGGTACCAGTAAGGAAAAATAATGGAGAAATCAGACTCTGCGTAGACTTCAGAAACCTGAATAGGAGCTCACAGAAGGATAATTACCCCTTACCAAAGATGGAACATATATTGCAGAGGGTAACAGGAGCATCCAGGATTTCCATGATCGATGGCTTCTCTGGCTATAATCAAATCTCTGTTCTGCCTGAGGACAGGGAAAAGACGACATTTACCACTCCATGGGGCACATTCATGTATGCTAAAATGCCTTTTGGATTGATGAATGCAGGGGAAATGTTTCAACGTGCCATGGACATAGATTTCATTGGGGAAAAGAATAAGTTTGTGGTCATCTATCTGGATGACATAACAGTCTTTTCAAAATTTGATAAAGAACATTGTTGTCATCTCAGGAAGGTTTTCCTGAAATGCAGGAGTTTTGGCATTTCATTGAATCCCAAGAAATCTCTGTTCTCCATGCAAGAGGGAAAATTACTAGGCCACATAGTGTCAGCAGAAGGAGTCAAGATCGATCCTAGCAGATTTGAGGCAATACAATCCTTATCAATCCCGAGATCTAGGAAGGAGGTCCAATCTTTCCTTGGTAAGATTAATTTTCTAAGGAGGTTTGTTTCCAACTTTGCTGAGGAGGTAAAACTTATAACAATCATGTTAAGGAAAGGAAACAAAGTGAGGTGGACTTTTGAATCGCGAAATTCCTTTGAGCAAATAAAGAAGGCCTTGACTGAAGCTCATGTGCTTATCAGTCCCGATTACTCAAAGGATTTTCTTATTTTCTCCTTTGCCTCACCTAACACAGTGGCTATTGTTTTATTATAGACAAACGAGGCTGGGCTAGAGCATCCTATTGCCTATTTTAGCAGAGCTCTGAGGGACGCCAAAGTCAGGTATGACATTATTGAGAAGCAGGCCTATGCCTTGGTAAAGGCTCTTAGAGCCTTTAGAACTTAAGTCCTGCAGTCAAAAATCATTGCCTATGTCCCCTCAGCCACTGTTAAAGACATTTTTATTCATCCTGACATAGACAGGAGGAGGAGTAAGTGGATAGCCAAGATCCTTGAGTTTGACATAGAAATAAGGCCTACCAAATTAATCAAAGGTCAAGATTTAGCTAAGATGTTGGCTGAAGCAAATTGCAAAGCTTTGGGGGTAGGTGTCATCAATGAGTGCTCAGGAAATCCGCAGGATCAACTGTCTGATATAGACCCTCAAGCAGAACCCTCGTTGGCTCGATGTCCCTAGTATAAGGATGTCGTATATTTTCTATAGGAGTTGCGGCCCCCATATGGCCTGCAAAGAAACAAGGCAAGAGCTATGAAACTCAAAGCAGTCAGATACTGCCTTGTCGATCAAGTTTAATATTGGAAAGATCCCCTAGGGGTGCTTTTGAAATGTATGAATCCACAAGAGGTTGATAGGATCATGGTTGAATTTCACGATAGCCAATGTGGAGGGCATCATTTTTGGAAGGCCACAGCCTACAAAATCCTCAGGGCTGGATACTACTGGCCCACCGTATTCACTGACGTCTGTAGAAAGGTCAGAGCCTGTATCAAATGTCAAAGATTTGCAAGAAAACAACAGCTCAAGTCTTTGCCTTTAAAGCCTGTGGTTGTTTCGGGACCTTTCCAGCAATGGGGCCTCGATTTTATTGGAGAAATCCACCCTGCTTCTAGTGGACAACACAGATGGATCCTAACTGCCATGGATTTCTTTACTAAATGGATAGAAGTCATTCCCACCAGGAGTGCTTCCCACAAGGTAATCATTGGATTCCTAGAAGACCTCATCACAAGATTCGGCTGCCCAAGCAAGATTGTCACTGATAACGCAGCCTCTTTCAAGGTTGAGCTGTTAGCCAAGTTATGTGAGAAATTCAAGATCAAACTAATTCACTCCACCCCATACTATCCCTAGGGAAATGGTTTAGCAGAGTCCTCCAACAAAAGCCTGATAAGGATCACCAAAATACTATTGGAGGAAAACAAAAAGGCCTGGCATTCAAGGTTGAAATTTTCTCTATGGGCCAATCAAGTGACCACGAAGAGATCTATAGGCATCTCTCCTTTCCAATTAGTCTATGGAGCAGAGGTTGTTTTTCCTTCTCAGCTAGCCATTCCTGTAGCGAAATTCCTTCAGGATCATCAAGAAGAGCCTGATGACATGATCAGAATAATTCATCAACTGGTGGAAGTCCAGCAAGCCAGAGAGCAGGTAATGAGCAGAATTCAAGACCATCAACAAAAGATCAAGCAGGTTTTTGATAAGCAGGCCAAGAAGGAGGATTTCTAGATAGGAGACCTGGTACTGTAATGGGATGCTCCTAAGAAATATAAGGGAAAGCATGGAAATTTTGAGGCCCTATGGATCGGGCCCTTCAAAATCTTCGAAGCATTTTCAAATAATACCTACAGGTTACGAGATTTGAAGGACCAAGAAGATTTCAATGGCCCTGTGAATGGGCATTTTCTGAAGAGATTTTTCTCCTGGGCCGCACATGGATCTTCTGCGGTTGTAAATATTGTTTTTCTTTCTGTCTTTGAGTTTTAAATAAATGACTCCATAACCCAACAACAAGGCACTGAAGAAGAAAAGGAGTTCTCGGCAGCCTGCAGGGGGCGTGCCATCCCCCATGGAGCCTAATGTTAGCACATAATTATGATTGGGGGGTACTCTCCTGAAGAAGCATCCCTTGGGTGAAGAAAGAAACTCCAAAAACCCACTTTCCCAAAGTTTAGAGGGCGGGCGCGTCGTTTTAATGAACGGGCAGTTTTGGGCAATCACGATCTGCCCACCCGAATTAACGGCTCTCAGGCAATTCCACACCCCCATTGCTATTCTGCCTTTAGAGGAGGGGGGGGGTCTGGAATCGGGCGTGCCCCTCTCCGACGGCCCAGATCTAAGCGCCTAAATCTACGGCTCACATGCGATTCCGGACCCCCTCTGACATTCTGCCTTTAACGAGGGGGGGGGTCTGGAATGATGTGCAGCCCCCGCCTATCGTGTCACCTCCTATACAGATTTCCCATCTCATGACCCATCTATCCTACCACATCCACCCACATGGACCCCTTTTTAGCTCATCTTCCTCTCACTGCCTGCCATGTGTCCCTTTCTCCCAGTCACCTGCACCTCAACACCTTCCACCATTCGTTGTCTCCTGCCTCCGTATCACTTCCATGTAAGCACCCCTTCCCACGTCTCACCTTCACAGTACCGGTACCTTCAACCTCCTCATCAAGCATGCCACATATTTCACACCTCATCCCTTGGACCGTTCAGCTGATCCAGGTGGCACCTCAAGAAGACCTCCACGTCCCCAAAGGCAAAATTGACCAGGACCATTCTTGATCCCATGAAGGCAGTTATTGAAGTTGTTGTAGGTGATTAGACATCGTCTCCACCATAAATGGAAAGTCTGACAAAGGACTGAAGCACATTGATCCATCTACAGGACAATCAAGAGTCTGATTGCGATCGTCTAGAGTCTGCATGCGCAGAATGTCAGAAGACATGTAGATGTAATGCCTTTATTGCAGTGTCTTTTTTTCACTACTAGGGTTTTTGTATGGAGTATATTTGGGCGTTTTCGCCATTTTTGTAATCTATCAATGGTTGAGTGAGGCTCCCGATTGTAAAACTTTAACAAAGCACTGGTTATTCTGGTTATGCATGGACTCTTGAGACTTCTTGCCTTATGAATGTCAGTTTCTTTCATGCCTTTGTTTACACTATGTTAGAACAGCTCAGAATTGGAGGATCCAGTCGAGTTGTAACTGTTATAGGATGATGTAGGTTGGATCACTGTAACGGTTGCATTGTCTCTAACCGGTCCTTGTGATTTTCTTAGCATTGAATGACTTGGAATTGGAGGATCCAGTCAAGTCGCCCCTTCAATTCCTCGAAGCTCTTAACCAAGAGGATATTGCATTTAAAGTTTTTCTTCTGCAAACTGCTGAAAGGCCTGTTGGCCGAGGTAGTTTTTCTCACTCCTCTCACCAAGTCTTCCACCTACTCATCTTTCAATCAACCCACTGACTGAAGTTAGATCAAGACCTCCTTTGTTCTTTACATACCAGATCTAGTCCCTGAGTTAGAGTGATATCTTCCTAAGTCTCTACCCATTTGATCACCCATTAAAACTATTGTAACATAAAACTGATGGGCGTTGGACTCTACTCTTGCAAGCAATCCAAGAGTGACTTCTAACGCTAACAGTGGTATCTGAGGCATTTGTGAAAATATGAAAAGGAAGAGACTAGTTTGGTCCTCTCAAAACAAGGGCACTTGACAACTTTGTTTTCAAGATTTCAAAGGATATTTGACATTATTCATTCCAACAAAATTCAACATCTTTTGTTAATAGTTTGAATAGTGGGGCAGCTAGATTTGTAAAATTTTGAATGAACCTCCTATAGTAACCAACATGCCCTAAGAAACTTCTGACTTATTTATGTGAGCTAGGAATTTTGATTTGGGAAATAATGTCAATCTTGGCAGGGTCTACTCTTATTCCAGTACTGGAGATGTGGTGACCTAGAACAATTCCTTCAGTGAGAATCATTCTAGAATTTTCATGACTGAGTGAAAGGTTGGTTTCTTTACACCTAACCAGTACTTTCTCCAAATTGTCCAATGCATGTTGGAAATCATCCCCGTACACTGTGAATTCATCCATGAAGACTTCTACACAGTCATGGGTCAAATCAAAGAAAATGGCCAAGGCAAACCTTTGAAAGGTAGCAGGGGAATTACACAAACCAAAAGGAATAACCCTATAGGCATAGGTCCCCTAAGGGCAGGTAAATGTGGTTTTATCCTGGTCTTCTGGTGAAATTTGGATTTGATTGTAACCACTAAACCCATCCAAGAAATAAAAATACCTCTTCCCAGACAAAGTGTCCAAGACCTAGTCTATGAAAGGCAAGGGAAAGTAATCTCTGTAGGTATCCTTGTTCAATTATTGAAATTCCACATTAAGAAAGGATATTCAAAAGAAAAATATGCAGAATAGCTCAAAAGTTTTGGATGACATTATCAGCAGTCAAAAATATCATCTTGACAACGCCAGACTTGGATACAATTAGAAAAAAAAGGGATCAACCTAAAAAAAAACAGATCAAGAAACATATCCAAAAATATATGCAAAAACAATCAAAGGGAATAGGAAGATATACAAGGAAGATTACAGGGACACTCCTCTACCAAGAAGATTCAGATTTCAGAATCAACAACAGATAGATAGGCCTCAAGAAGAAGATGGATTCATAAGAGCACCTCCTTTCAGAAGATCTTTAACTCCCAGGTATCAAACTATATTTTTTGGTTTATGTTATGCATGTAATAATTTTGGACATAAAGTTGTGAATTGCAAAGCTAACAACAGAAAGATAAACAACTTTGAAAGTCATACACATAAGGGTTATCCAAGAAGGCCTAGTGAAACACAGAGAAGAAGTTACAACATGTTTGAATCTTTGAGCACTGAAGTGTAATGTTACAAATGTAAAAACTTTGGACACATGGCCAAATATTGTAGAATGACAATCCCTCCTAGAGAACAACAACAAAATAACAACAGTCACAAACAGGATAAGAAAGAAGAATCAATATAGCAATGAAGAATGCACACTCTCTCTACAAGATAAGGAGAAGAAATGTGGTTGGTATGTTGACAGTGGTTGTTCAAAACACATCACAGGTGATAGATATAGGTTTCTTACATTAAGAAAGGAAAGAGATGGATCAATCTCCTTCGGAAATGATGATTCAGCTAAAATCATTAGAAAAGGCACAGTCAGAATTGGGAACAAGAATACAAAGGAAAAAAATGTTCTACTAGTAGAAGATATGAAACATAATCTTCTAAGTGTGATTCAAATGTGTGACCAAGGTCATAAAGTTACTTTCGATTCACAAAAGTGAGAGATAAGAAAAGAAGGTTCAGGAAAATTGATTTCTACAGCTACAAGAACTTCAAGCAACATATATGTGTTAAGTGAAATTGGAAATGAAAAGTATTGTCTAGGAAAGGAAGATGAAAGTTGGCTATGGCACAAAAGAATGGGTCACATACATTTTTATAACCTTGTCAAAGTCAGCAAAAGATAATCAGTCATAGAAATTCCCCAGACCATGAAACCAACCAACACTTTATGCAAGAATTGTCAACAAGAAAAGCGAACAAACACCAGGTTCAAATCAAAGGAATATTCAACGACAAGACCACTAGAAATTGTGCACACTGATCTAGTTGGACCAACTACAAAAAAGGGTTTAAAAGGTGAGAAATACTTTATGTTATTAGTTGATGATTATACAAGAATGACTGTAGTTTTCTTTCTCAAGAATAAGTCATAAGCTTTTGAAAACTTTAATATCTACAAGGAAATGGTTGAAAATGAAATGGATTCAAAAATCAAATGCTTGAGATCTTATAATGGAGGAGAGTTCACTTCAAAGGAATTTATGGACTACTGCAGCAATCATGGAATAAAAAGGCAATTATCCATTGTTAGGACACCTCAACAGAGTGGAGTTGTTGAAAGAAATAACAGGACAGTACAAGAAATGGCTCGAACAATGCTAATGGATTCCAAATTGGTAGATATACTTTGGAAACAGGCAGTACATACATCAGTTCACATTCAAAATAGAGTAATTCTCATAAACAACACTGACAAAACTCCCTATGAGCTATGGAAAGGAAGACCAACAAATGTGAAGGACTTCAGAGTTTTTGGAAGCAAATGCTACATCAAAAGAGAAGATGGCAGAATGGGAAATTTTGACTCTCGTGTGGAAAAAGGAGTACTTGTTGGTTACTCAAGTATAAGGAAATCATACAAGTGTTACAATCTAAGATTGAACAAAGTTGTGGAAAGAATCAACGTAACAATTGATAAAACATGCAGACAAGAATCAAAGGAAAAAGAAAATGAATCAATGGAACAGCCTTTCGAAGAAGAAGCAGAAGATGAAAAAGAAGTAGAAGAGGAATATGAAGAGAATTCGACAAAAACAAAAGAGCAAGTTCAACAAGTGTCTCCAAGGACACCTAGCAGAGGAGTACAGAAGAATCATCCTTCAGATCAGATTATCGGAAACAAAGATGCAAGAGTTGAGACTAGAAGAAGAATTTTTTCACCAGAACAAACACACCTAGCACTCTTATCTACAATTGAACCAAACTGTTTTGAAGAATACAGCAAGGATGAATTTTTGAATAAGGCCATGAATGAAGATTTGGATCAATCAGATAAAAATGACACTTGGGAATTGGTTCCAAGGGAAAAGAATAAGAATGTGATCGACACAAAATGGTTTTTCAGGAATAAATCGAATGAAGATGGACAGGTTACAAGGAACAAATCTAGATTGGTAAGTAAAGAATATGCACAGATTGAAGGAATCGACTTTGAAGAGACATTTTCCCTAGTTGCCAGAATGGAAGCAATCTATTTGCTTTTAGCTTATGCATGCTCCAAAAATATTAAAGTGTATCAGATGGACGTAAAATCAGCTTTTTCGAATGGGGAACTTGAAGAAGAAGTCTACATTGAACAACCAAAATGATTTTAGTTGTCAGAGAATGCAGACTATGTGTGAAAATTAAAGAAGGTCTTGTATGGTCTAAAACAGGCTCCTAGAGCATGGTACTCTACACTGGATAAATATCTACAGTATGCAGGGTTGAGAAAAGGAAGTGGAGACAACAACCTCTACATAAAGGTAAGTAAAGGTAATATTTTATTATTTGAATTTTATGTTGATGATATTATTTTTGGTAGTGATGATGACAGGTTAAGCCAGAAATTTACAAAGGATATGCAGAATGAATTTGAAATGTCATTACTTGGAGAACTATCCTTCTTTTTGAGACTTATGATACTTCAAAGAAACCAAGGAATTTTTATTTCTCAAACCAAGTATATCATAGAAATGTTAAAGAGGTTCGGAATGGAAGATTTAAAACCAGTTATCACTCCCATGCAAACCAGTTGCAAGTTAAGCAAATATGATGATTCAAAGTCTACAGATCAAAGGCAATACAGGTCAATGATTGGCAGCCTACTATATGTAACAACATATAGACTAGATGTAATGAAGTTAGTTGGACATGTGGCATGATTTCAAGAAGCACCAAAGGAATCGCATGTATTAGAAGTGAAGATAATTTTCAGATATCTCAAAGGCACAAAAGAGTTTGGATTATGGTATCCAGAAAGAAAGGATCTATCTCTTATTGCCTACACAGATGCAGATTGGGCAGGTTATATTGATGACCAACGAAGAACCAGTGGAGAAGTGTTCTACTTGGGTGAGTGTTTAGTATCTTGGCTAATAAAGAAACAATCATCAGTATCTCTATCTACAGCCGAAGCAGAGTATATTGCAGCAGCAGCATGTTGTACACAGGTTCTTTGGATGAAACAAACTTTCACAGATATATAGGTTGAGTATGATGAGCCCATTCCGATCTATTGTGATAATAGAAGTTTCATCAGTATCTCAAAGAACCCAGTGATGCACTCCAAGACAAATCACATTCCAATAAAGTATCACTTTCTACAAGAACAAGTTGCAGAAAATAACATCAAAGTTGAGTATGTGGGCACAAAATAACAAGTGGCAGACATATTTACAAAACCACTTCCACGGAAAGCCTTTGAGTATCTTTGCCAGAGACTCAAAGTTATTTCTACTCCAAAATGAATGCTTTTGAATGCTTATCTTATATTTCTTATATGTAAATGAGGAAGCACCATAAAGAGGATAGTTTAGTCAAGGGGAGTAGCCTCGGATGGAAAGATACATTTTCCATAGATGACAAAGGGGGAGAGATTCATCAGATACAGAGGACAGAGGCATGGTTCCACGGGGAGAAATGGTCACAGAGATGCAGAGGACGAATGCATGTTTTCAGGGGGAGCATGAGTGATATAAATTCAGTATTTCATGACATAATTTCAGTTTTGCATCAGAGTGTTTCCATCAATGCCAAAGGGTGAGATTTTTGATTAAGGTTGGTTGTCATTGATGTCAATACTTGAAGAAATCCAGGTAGCACAAAGGTTTCGGTAATGGACCCAAGTTTTTTTTATGTAAAGATGACTCATTATTGTCTTGTCCTAGTTGATAATAAGTAGAAATGGATTAACTCCAAAGTGGTCCCCTTATGGTGAAAGCCCTCATGAGAAGACGATTTATGGATTGAGTTATCCTAGAAGCATGGTTAGATAACCCATGCTTATTTTTGGAATAATGAGATGAAGGTTAGTGAATTTTTTAGTGAAAATATCCTATATGGATAGTGTTTGTCATGCCATTTCCGGTGGTATGTGGAACGTCACATAACTCCTCATGGTTAGAGAGTTATGGTCATGAGAAGTTGGAGAACCCGATTTTGGGTAATGGACCCAAGTTTGTTTGATGGATAATAGTATGATTTTTGATATATTTGTAGATAATACTATTCTATATGAATATTACATGTCATTCCATTTATGGAGGTATGTGGAACATCACATAACTCCTCACGGTTTGAGAGTTATGGCTTTACGAAGTTGGACCCTCATATGTCATCTAGAAGCCCCAAAAGGTCAAAGTAGTCAAAGTGGTTTAAGAGATTTTAGAAGGTAAATAATAAAGTGAAGTGATGAGTGTACTATAATTCAAATTGAATACAAAATAAATTATTTAAATAATAAATTTAATGGAGAAATTAAAAGTGGGTTAACCCTAAAGTAAGAAAAGTGGGCAAAGTGACCTAGAAGATGTTTTTAAGGAAGCTACTTGGAGAGTATAAATAAGAGGCAAGGCTCTCTCATTTTATATCACACTTTCGAATATTGAATAACTATAGGTGTATGAGATAACCAAGGGATATCTAAGCCTAATTTCTGAGGGAAGGTCAAGAAAATAAGGCCATAATTCAAGGAAGGATAAATTATTTTGATTATTCTTTCTAAGGTATGTTATTTACATATCATATCACCATTTTTGCAATAAATTTTTTTCTAGAATGGTTCGGACTGTGAAATTGATATTCCATTGAGGAAACATATCCAAGTATATTTGCTAAAAAATTAAGCTTGTGGGTCGCTGCATTTTTAGAGTTACACTCCATGGAAAGTAAGGTTTGTGGCTAGTCCTGAAACTAGTCTAAAACAGGTGTTTCGGGTAAAAATGTCATAACTTCTTCATAGCAGATCCAAATTCAGTAATACAAAATGTGTTGGTTATAATATAGTCTATATTATTCTTTGTAATATTTTCAGATTGATTCAAAAAATATTCCATGCGGGGCATGCTCTACATGGTCGTTCTCTAGAATAAGCCAGAATTTAGAAAGGTATGTCATTTTTGCTATAACTTCTTTTATGAGATGTTCCAAGTAGTGACACCTGGAGGAATTGTATAAAAAAAATTGAAGAACAATGTGTATCAGTTTCATATCTTTATTCATTACAAGTACATAATTATGATTATTTCAAGTTAGGGTTGTTGACTAATCCAAAACTAGTCATGTGAGACTAAAGAAAAGTTTGATGAAAATGATAGTCTCTTGTTGTTAAAGTTAAGGAAGGTTTGCAGGTATGTGATCATATACACCAGGTCTATTACAGAGTTACAAAAAATATTTGGATGATTAAATTTATGAGGGCTTTTGGTTGAGGTACAAGTTGGGTACATGGTTGAGACAAGTAGTTGATGAGTTTGCACATACATGAGGTGTATAGTTGATGATGTTGGTACATATTGATGATTCATAGTTAATGAGTATTTGACACATTATTGGTACATACTTGGTACATGGTTGGTTGCACTTGTTTATGGTACAGGTTGATTATAGGTTGTTTGGTACAGGTTGGTGTATGGTTGATGCACTTGTTTATGGTATAGATCGATTATAGGTTATGGAACAGGTTCATTACTGGTTGTTTGGTACAGGTTGGTGCATGGTTGATGCACTTTTTTATGGTACAGGTTGATTACAGGTTGAGGTACAGGACGATGCATGGTTTATGCATGGTTCAGTTTTATTGGCATGGATGATTTGAAGGATGGAAATTTATTATAAAATGTAGAAACCTTGGCGAATCTTACTAATCCTTCATATGCCAACTATAAATGTTTAGCGATATTTTTGTAAAAATACTCAAATTTGTAAGGATTTTATATAGTTTTTATAAAATTTGGGCGATTTTTAAGGTTAAATAATTTTATCGTATAGAATTTGGGCAAATCATTTTTAGAATGGCGAATCTTTTTTGGGGAAAAACCATGGAAAATTAGCCCACGAGCAAAATTTATCCCCTAAAATCATCCCTATTTATTGGTACAGGTTTACAGTGGTATATCTCACAGTAATAGTGTGATAGTGGTTCCATCATTCTACTTCTACTTCAGGTTGGTTAGACGGAGCAAGGAGAGGTAGTTGTAGCCACCTTCTGGTTGCATCCAAAGAACATACGGGGTTGTAGCCTCCTTCTGGTTGTAGCTAGATAGTTGGGGAGTTGGAGCTTCCCTCCGGTTGTAGCCTGAGAAACTAGGGGGTTGGAGCCTCCTTCCAGTTGCAGTTGGAAAACAAAGGAAGTTGGTGCTTCCAATGAATGTAATTATTCAAGAAATATAAGAAAAAACATTATGTGGTTTTCTCCCGCTTTGGGTTTCCACATAAAACACTGGTGTACTGTGTATGTGTATGATTGTTCATTTGTTCATTGCTCATTATTGGATGATAATTCTACATTGGTATAACACTTGGATTATTTGGTTTAAAAAGGATTATAATTTCTCTATTACTGATTCACCCCCCTCTCAGTAATCCAACACATCCAACTATCATTTAGTGTCATAATCATAGTAGTCTCAAGTTTTGTAGAGACCCAGTGCAATGAAAACAATATAAACACATCCAGATCCATATGCATTAAATCAAAAAGTTGTTACATGACAGGATCATTGATTTGCAATGTAGTCCATCCATTCAACAGACTGTAGACATGTTCACCAAGACATTTATTGATTAGAAGTTCCACTTCTGTACAATCGTCTTGGAGTGAAGGACATAGTATCTTAGCAACTACTTTTGTTCCTTATTCATTTTTTATGCATTTCACTTT
>ML786623.1:154730-201179 GCA_009831015.1 Picea engelmannii
GGCAGTCCCCATGAGGTTTTCCCTCTTTCCTCTATTGTTTCAATGTTTCATTCTTAGATTCATTGTACAACGGTTACCTAACATGGCCCTTGTTTCCAAGACCCATTCATCATGTACACCCTAGTAGTGTTCAGGGGGGGTCTTGGAGATACTACATACTCACCTAGGTATTTGTTTTCCTAAGGTTGATAGTCCAATGTTGATGGCGCTTCCATAGATGAGAATATTCTCTTTTGAGAATATTCCCCTACAAATTAGGGCACCTCCTACAAAATAGGGCACCTTCCCTCTTTAGTTCAGAGTCATTTACACCTCAATTAGACTAATGGAGGTCACTCATGCGTGGAATCCTCAGTTTTATCACCAATAGTTATATGTTCACCTCAGTTTCCTCACCAAGAGTGTGCATATCTCATTCATTTGGCCAAGAGGGTGCATATATTGTGATTTCATGTGTTTCTCACACTTCCACAAGTGTGACTCAATTAATTGATGATTGCATGGACCAGTTAACTAGGACTAGGTGGCAGATTACTTCGATTCCTGTTAGTGGGTGTCTAGATCTCTCTAGCTCACTACTATGGCTCATTCACTTAGCCATGTAGAGAATATCATGTGTATCATTACCATTTAGTCATCCATTTAATACATTTCATTATCTCTCTCTCTCTCTCTCTCTCTCTCTCTCTCTCTCTCTCTCTCTCTCTCTCTCGCAAGTTTGTGTGACTTTTCTACTACCTACGTTCGCTGTGAAAACTTCACAAAATAAAAATGTGTCTTAGAAGCATATAGCTAGTGAATACAAGTGTAGTCTCATAGCTGGATTCCCTTGTACACCTATGTTGATCCTAGCAAGTAATACCACATTAGAAAAAATCTGCATACATATTTGAACTTCCAAATTCCCTTGGGTAAAATGGAATCCCCCTAGGTACAACTGAAACCATCTTTACATAAACATGCTAGTGATCGTGTTGTTGTACTACATTGAGCACAACACTCATGGAGATTGTTAGCACAAGATTGGTTTATGCCTCAACTTTGCATAAGTCCTTCATTATTCATTTTGGCAAATGAATATAATTGTTATGGGATATTTTATTTATTTTGGGGAAAATTAAAATTATATTGGGTTATTCCCAATCTCCAAGTTCAAGCATTAATCGACATCTCAAGACAACACTAGCCAAAGACACAAGTCAATTCCATCATATTGATCAAGTTATACACAAAGCACGAAGAGAGAGACCAGCATTCAAATTTAAGGTGTCAAGTGTCAAGAACATGCATTGACAACACTCTCAGAAGGTTCCAAGCATCAAAATCACCCACGGGAAGTGTTTACGGTTCTTGATGGTTGCTACAGCTATAAGTAATCGTTCTCCTTTTTTACCTCATTATTTTGATGGATGGTGCTAAGAAATTTGTAGATTTTTCATAGGATTTACGCTACCCAATTTCACGCAGACACACAGGCGGGCGCTACCTAAATTCTCTACCTAAATTTTGACAGAAACCAAATTGTGCAAAATTATTTTGCAAGGATGCTTCTTCCAGTTTTGAGTGAATAAATTAAAAATTGGATTGTGAACAATTTAGAAGGTATTTTTGAAAAATGGAAGAGGATGTTTTTCATAACATACCAAATAACAAAAACCTCTCTCAGTTTTTTAAAATGTGTTATGGTTTGAGAGATATTAGATGTAGAAGTGGCGCTACCAACTGTTTTACAGTGACCCTACCTAGTTTCCTATAGCAGTCACGGTTTTGATATTCGCCTTGTTGGGAGGTTGCCTCCTGTCAAGGAGGATTCGAATGGATTTTCAAGGATCAGTTAGATGTCAAGGGACACCTCCTAATATTTATCTCCATCAAAGGCCTCATGCAATGAGGTGGAAACAATTTATTAATGACTTCCAACAAATTCCTAAAAATTAGCAGTTTGTTGGATTTTTGTCTCTTTGATTGTTGCCACCTACCTCCAAGGTTTAGAATCCAATGGAGGCGATGGGATTCGACCTCCTAAGGTTATCTATCTTATATTTTATATTTAAGGAGGGAGAGATCTCTTGGATAAAGGGGGGACACACAGGAGTAGTGCTCTTTGTGGCTGTAGCTTTCATTTGCCATTTAATAACAGTGTAGAAGTTTCATTTATCTACAATAGAGATTCATGTGATGATTTTTGTTGAGTATGTTATTCTTTTAGTTTCCATGTCTTTCCAATCTCTTTGTTAAATGTCTTCTTGATGTGTAGCTATTTTGTGTGATGGAATTCATCCTTAGATGCTCTATTGCATGAGTAGTTATGGATTATCTCTTTCCAAAGAACTGAAGGTCCAGAATTCATCCCTATATTTGATGTTTTGTCCCAGAAGTCCTTTGCAGTCATCTTCAAAATATGTATATGAAGAATTCACTGATTGTTAAGTGCTCTTTGTGTAATGAACATGTTTTCTCTTTATTATGTTGCCATACCTTTATAAATCTCTCTCTCTCTGCAAATAGTTTCTACCTTGCCTTTGTTCACTAGATTTCCATTACCAAGCACTTGTGTTATTTACATGAACATTTAGACTCCATGCCCAATGGACTACTTCCCCTTTCCAACTCACAAAACCTAAAATCCAATTCTTCTTGAAACCCATAGATCTGCCCACTGTTTGAGCTTATTGAATATCCTATTGTGACATATATTTGAGACATCCCTCTCGGGTTGGAAGGGGCAGCTTCCAATCAAAAGTGGTTCGAGGTTACCTCGGAATTCACTTGCATGCATCCCAAGTTAGTTCCGAGTGTTAACATTTTTGGCGTTGTTTCCAGGGATGGATTTGAGCAGATTGAAAAGCTCCCTCGAAAGAACGACATTGCACAACTCCAGCTTTAGATGGTGACTGAAGTTGGACACCTTCAAGACTGCACATTCACCATGGTGACTCCATTGTTCAGAATTTGTTGGTGACTCCACTGGAATGAGACCAATTAAATGGATATGAAGGATATCCTAGCCAGGAGGTTTGTCCCACTCAATTTCTTAGACATAGATGGTTATCCACATCTTGTGCCTCAAATTGATGAATGGAAAGATCTGTTGCCTAGATTTTATGAAGGTGAGGATGACAACCCTTTTGAGCATGTTCATGAATTTCATGCTTTGATGCAGCAGCTTGACATCCATCATGAAGATATATCGATGAAAATGTTCATGTATTCATTGGAAGGCGATGCGAGGCAATGGTATAGAACACTCCCTGCTTCTAGTATTTCCTCTTTGAAGGACTTTCATGATGTTTTTTATTCTCATTGAAAGATAATTTATCCAACTGAAAGATTTTTTTAGAATTGTTGTGAGGGGTATGCATCATATATTCAAGATTCAGCAAGTGATTCCTCTAACAGTGATGATGAAGGGGATGATTGCAGAGAGCAGGACTTAGATGATGAGTTTCATAATTCTTTTCCTAAATTTGAAGAACAAATGCATCATTCATGTCAAAATCTAGGTCCCCAAGAGAAAGATCAATATGGACAATCCATCATTTCCCTTTCTCCTCCTTTTCTCAATTCTTTAAGTCAAGAGGTCATCTTAGGTTTAGAGTTATTTCATCATGAGAATAGTGTTGCAGCTTGTCATGACCGAATTCATAGCTTACTAGTTGTTATCCCTCCTATTGTTAATGAACCAGTGAGCCATGATTTGCCAAGTTTTGATGACTATGAGAATGTTTTCACTGAACAACCAGCTTTCCCAACTATTGTACTAATCCCCTTAGCCATTAATAGTCAAATGGTCATTGATTCACGTTTGTATGATGATTATGAATATTATTTCCATGAACAGTCTATTGAAGACCTTATATTAGAGAAGTACCCTTCCCATCAAAGAAACAATAGCTTGTTTCAACCCTCATGTCATATTTCTATTGCTGAAAAAGATGATAATCTAATTTTAGAGGGTGAAAAATTGAGAAATTGGGACCATAAGCCAAGATATGATGAATATCCCTCACAATCAGAAGATAAGATAGAAGAATGTAACTTCCTAAGAACTTCTAATTGTGTTGAACTGTCTTATCAACCCCTTATTCCTCTTGAAGACACAAGCTCAGTTTCATCAAGCAGCCAAGATAAAATGACATGTGATCAGATGAGAGAGGTTGAAATTAAAGAAACACAAGCATCACTAAGCCTTTTTCCTAATACACCTCATGACCAGGAGTGGACCAAGGCCATATGCATTGAGGATGAATTAGAAAATCAGCAAGCCATGCAACAACCAAGCACAATGGATGAAGGACCTAATGCAATACTTTTCCTTTTTACACAAAGAAATGTCACAGGGGCAAGTATTGATGATTCTTTTCAGGATCCATTTGCATCATGTCTGCAAGAATAAAGTGGGCATAGGCTCATTGATTTCTTCAATGGAAATTGTATTTCCAAATGTTTCTTTGACGTTCCTTCAAGTAAGAATTATCTCTGGTGCTTAAGGAGGCACATTTCAAAGATTCAAACAATTGAAAAAATGATGAAATGGCTTCATTGGTTGTTTCATGTAACTTGAATGCGTCATTTTCCCAATAATTAGAGTAGGTGTGTGCAATAAGCTTATTGGACAAGCATCGTTTTCATCATTTTTGTCAGCTTCAGTTTTCATTCACATCTAGTTTTAGTTGAAGGCCACAGATCAAAGCAGATTGTAGAGGTTAAATGTTGGGAGAATCCCTAGGATAAGGCACTAAAACTACAAAAGTTCTTAGAGCCTCACAGGGAGGACTCTATCCCCCATGGAGCCTATGTTAGCACAAGATTGGTTTATGACTTAGCTTTTCATAAGTCCTTCATTATTCATTTTGAAAAATGAATATAATTGTTATGGGATATTTTATTTATTTTGGGTAAAATTAAAATTATATTGGGTTATGCCCAATCTCCAAGTTCAAGCATTAATCGACATCTCAAGACAACACTAGCCAAAGGCACAGGCCAATTCTAGCATATCGATCAAGTTATACAAAAATCACAAAGAGAGATACCAACATTCAAATTTAAGGTGCCAAGTGTCAAGAACAAGCATTAACAACACTCTCACAAGGTTCCAAGCATAAAAAACACCCACGGGAAGTGTTTACAGTTCTCGATGGTTGCTACAGTTATAAGTAATCGTTCTCCTTTTTTATCTCATTATTTTGATGGATGCTGCTAAGAAATTTGTAGAGTTTTCACAGGATTTACGCTACCAAATTGCACGCAGACACACAGGCGGGCGCTACCTAAATTGTGACAAAAACCAAATCGTGCAGAATTATTTTGCAAGGATGCTTCTGCCAGTTTTGAGTAAATAACATAAAACTTGGATTTTGAACAATTGAGAAGGTATTTTTGAAACCTGGAGGATTTTTTTGTTCATAACATACCATATAACAAAAACCTCTCTCAGTTTTTCAAAATGTGTTATGTTTTGAGAGATATTAAACATAGAAGTGGCGCTACCAACACTTTTACAGCGACACTACTTAATTTCGGTCATGGTTTTGATATTCTCCTTGTTTTGAGGTTGCCTCTTGTCAAGGAGGATTCAAATGGATTATCAAGGATCAATTAGATGTCAAGGGACACCTGCACCTAATATTTAGCTCCATCAAAGGCCTCATGCAATGAGGTGGAAACAATTTATTAATGGCTTCCAACAAATTCCTGAAAATTAGCAATTTGTTGGATTTTTGTCTCTTTGATTGTTGCCACCTATCTCCAAGGTTTAGAATCCAATGGAGGATATGGGATTAGACCTCCTAAGGTTATGTGGATGTTATTTTATATTTAAGGAGGGAGATATCTCTTGGATAAAGGGGGGAAGCACATGAGTAGTGCTCTTTGTGGCTGTAGCTTTCATTTTCCATTTAATAACAGTGCAGAAGTTTTTTTTATCTACAGCAAAGATTATTGTGATGCTTTTTGTTGAGTATGTTATTATTTTAGTTTCCATATCTTTCCATTCTCTTTTTTAAATGTCTTATTGATGTGTAGCTATGTTGTGTTATGGAATTCATCCTTAGATGCTCTATTGCATGAGTAGTTATAGATTATCTCTTTGCAGAGAAGTGAAGGTACATAATTCATCCCTCTATTTGATGCTCTATCCCAACAGTCCGAACATGTTTTCTCTTTATTTTGATGTCATACCTTTATAAATCTCTCTCTCTGCAAACCGTTTCTACCTTGCCTTTGTTCAATGGATTTCCATTACCAATAACTTGTGTTATTTACACAAACATTTAGACTCCATGCCCAATGGACTACTTCCCCTTTCCAACTCACAAAACCTAAAATCCAAATCTTCTTGAAACCCACAGATCTGCCCATTGTTCGAGCTTATTGAATATCCTATTGTGACATATATTTGAGACATCCCTCTCGAGTTGGAAGGGGAAACTTCCAATCAAAAGTGGTTTAAGGTTACCTCGGGATTCACTTGCATGCTTCCCAAGTCACTTCTGAGTGTTAACAGAGATCACTCTTACATACTAGGAAATTGGATAGTACAATTCTCCTTAGTTAGTATCGTGAAATATCAATTGAGTACTATTCTTGGAATACCTCAAATATATCAGAGAGTTATAGCACCTGACACTCATTTTCTCTTAGAACATTGCAATTATTATCATGTACAACACAAGTAGCAAAAATACTTCATTCTTGGAATATAAAGAATTTGAGAATTTCGTCAGTATAATAATATTCAAGCAAGAGTAAATACTTTGACAAGAGTAAAAAAAATGTCCATATCCAAACTGGACTATCATAGGAGACCTATCTCAATAGGCTCCCCTCATGATGCTAAACATGTTGATATAGTTCTTGGGTAACCCTTCAAGTAGACCCCATAGACCTAGACTAGATGAAACTCTTACCAATGACCTGTCTCATCAACATCCTCTCATGATGTTAATCACATTGGTGTACTTCCTTGGTAAGTATTCTTGTGGTTGCATGACTCATACTCAAAAGAATGTTCGCCATGGAAGACATGATGAATGAAGTGATTCTAGCTATCAATTCCCTCACATATTCATTTGATGCAACCCATGAACAACTTCAGAACCACATGAATAGCATCAAGATGTAACTTTCACTTTCTTTTGATAAAATTGACAAGTTAGAGGGTAAACATGATGGTGGTGAATGTTTTATGGGTGACAACCCTTGTAACTAATAATATGGATTATGATGAGAATGAAATGAAGATATCAATAACAGGGGAAATAAGATAGAGGTATTGCAAATAGCAAAACAATATAATGAAACTCTATTAATGAATGAAATAGTGAAACCATTACAATATGCAAAAACAAAACAAACTGGCTAGAATTGTGGTAGCTTATCTTTAAAAGTATATATGTCGACTACACTCATTCATAAAAAAATCCATTACAAAACAATGAAATTCCCTTTTAACATAATCTCTAAATATTTAAGAGGAAAAGTGATAAGAACCAAAACCCTAAACCTAGGAGATGAGGTGGAAAAAATGAGTGTGAGCCTTGAGGAGCCTAATTGATATGTTAACTTTCTAGGGCCACAATTTTCGCATATCAGATCTATTTGGGACATTTATTGCATTATCAAAAAGATTATTTTGTTCTCTAGGTGTTTGGTTCTCATCTTATAAATCATATATTTGAGGCATGAAATGGCCTCCATTGTATCAAGTTCCTCCATTAGATGGGGAAACTCTTATTGAATCTTACTCTCGATGAACCGATTACCCCGAGGAAGAAGATGCCCTACTTTAACAACCTAATAAAGTTGTACGTCCATTCGATAGATGTCCTTCGACTTGGTATTCATGATCCAAGGCCTTGGTAGTTGATGAACGCATTATACTTATAGTAGTTGTTTCCATCCATAGTGGAAGTGGATTCAGAAGCAAAGATGGAGGAAGATGCTATGGGATGCAACTTAATAAAAACGAATTGCATGAGATTGAGAATATGCACTTAATTACTTCAATATTTTTTAGTGGTTGTTGAGCTACCAGTTTCTTCCAAGTTACCACTAGGGCTTTGGAATGATACATGTTATATTTCTCAATACTTGTCAATGGCAATAAAAACTTCAATACAACGATATGGGATTCATTTAAAGTTTTTTTTATAGACCAAAACATACTACCCTTATTTATTATTTTTTTATTTTAGATCAATTGAATTAAAAACTATATGGGATTCATTTAAATATTTTTTCTATTCTTTAGGACTATTCTTTTCCTTGAAAAATGATTGTTTTTCCTTGGTTTTGACTATACGCTATGTTTTACCACTCAGAAAGAAAAATCGCTTACCACTGATAATGCAAAATTGTTTTACCTCTGGAAATGTGAAATGCTTTAAAGTTGTTATATGACATTGAATGATATAGGATTAATGAGATGTTGAAGAAAATCACAACTCCAAGGTAATGAGATGTTGAATAAAATCACAACTTGAGAGATAGGATTAAAGAGCTAGAAGAAAAACTAACCAACAATTTGACCCTCAATAATCTAGAAAATAAATTGGATATCAAACCCATCAAAGAGGAAATGAATAAGTTAATTGAACTAGACCATGAGTGTAATAAAAGAGTTTTGAACCTCATAATTTTTTTTATAAAAGAACAAAAAGAGGAGGATACACTATCAATAGTAAAAGAAGAAATAAAAAATAAATCACAAATTGAAACAACTTACCTCATAGAAGCAAAGAGGCCAGGAAAACAAATTGATCATAAAGATAGGTTGATTTGTGTCAAAGTAAGTTGTAATGACCATAAATATAGCATACTTAGTAAATATTTGAGCTTAATAGGGTAGAGAATATTTTTAATTGAAGACCTCATTCCTGAAGACCAAGTTGACTTAAAGAAGGAAGTTCAAAACGTAAAAGAAGCTAGGAAAGCTAGGAAAGAAGGAAAATGGGAAATAATTAGAAATCAAAAAGCTATTGTTAGAGATAAAGACCAGAAGGATAATAATAAATAGGAATTTGGGACACTCGAGATCCTTTTTTGGAACTGTTGTGGCTTTCGATGGTGCAAGGTCCTATGATAAGTTGGATCCTGAGTGATATTGATATTATTTGTCTAGTTGAAACTTGGGAGCATGAAGAGTCTAAGGTCCCTAAGATAGAAGGTTTTGTCTTGTGGTCGGAATGGAACAAAAAGTACCACCGTAGAGGGATAGGAAGCATAACTTGTTATATTAGAAAGATCATTTCTCCTCACATTCAACTTCATAAGATCGACCCTCTCAATCAGTACATTTGGATAGAAATTTCAGACATCAATGCTTAGAATATGTATATAGCATTTTGTTATTTTGCACCTATTAATTCTACTTTTAATATTAAAAATAATCTAGATAGAAATTGTCCCTATAATAATTTAGAACAAGAAGGTAATATCCTCCTGCTAGGAGACTTTAATGCTAGGATTGAAACTAACCAAGCTACTCTTTTAAGCAATGATTCCAACCATAATACTTTATGGCTAGATGAGGACCTTGTTTTATCTAATAGCTATAGAAGAAGCATTGAAGACCTAATTGAGAATTTGTTTGGTACTGATTTGGTCAAGCTCTGCATCTCTCAAGACTTAATAATTTGCAATGGAGTAATGAAGTGCCAAACTCCAACCAAATGACTTGTATTCGTGGGCTAGGTAGTAGTGTCGTAGATTATGTGATATATGATATCCCCATTTCCAACCAAATAGTATTTTTTTACCTTTTAAATGACCATGAACCTGACTCTGATCATAGACCTTTAACCCTAACTCTAAATTTTTCCATGCACAGGAGCACCATTGAAGAGAATTCTGATAATCAAAGACATTTTCACTTTGACAAAAGTAAAGTTGACCTTTTCTTAAAGGATTTAAATAGTGAATTACGTCTCCTAACTTATAAGGACAACATCAGAGACCTCTATCATAATTTTACAACTACCCTTTCCATTTATATTAACAAGTTCTCTTTTGAGGTGTCCTGTAAAAATAATAATAGAATGACCAACCCTTGTTATGATAAATAAAGTAAAATTTCTAGGAACACTAATAGGGATGCTTCTAATTAGTCCTTAAAACTCAATAAGATCAATACGTACAAATCCCTAATTAAAAGGAAAAAAAATGTATTATATCAATGTAATGTCCCCCTCCAATTGATGACTCATTATCCTAGACGGCTCTCATAGGCTATAGTCAACAAAGAAAAAGGGGAGTCAAAGTATCAAACCCTAAAGAGATATTAAATAAAATAAATAAATATATTTTAATCAAGCGAGGGTTTGATTCGGTCAAGAAGGGAGATCTAGAAGAATCGGAGAAGAAGAATAAATATAAGGGGAGCCTACTGCTTTCGAAAATTATGATTTGATATGTGTTGAGTGATCTTGTGGCCAGCGTTTTCGTTAGTGTTTTGGGAAAAACCCTTCTAGTGCAGGTTTAGTTTCGACGGTGCAATACCCACCCTAGCTAGACAAAAGAGAATTCATTTGGAGTCTTTGTCTTGTGGTATTTTTTGAAGATCTTGAAGTATACTGGAGTATAGTAGTGGGAGGCTTGAAGAGCCTCGGTTTCTATGTTTGCATCATACCAGGTTTCCTTGTGTGTTTTGTAGCAGATTGTGTAGCTGCCTAGCAGCCAATAGTTTATACTCCTAGTTTTGTCCTGTAGTTTTTTTTACATCCACTAGATATATTTGTATTGTTGTTCCCATTCATAATAAGATGCCATATTATTATGCTCTATTTATGCCTATTTTCCATCTATTTGATAATATTCCTCACTGAGAAAATTATTTTAAGGGTTTCATATCATTTTCACATAGGAAGAATTAATAATTTGGGTCAATGATATTAAAGTGGTATCAGAGCTTGTGATATTTCCAGCTTGTGATTGCACCAGAGCACTTTCCTTAGCCAAAAAAAAATACAGAATTTGTTTGGAAGAAAAATGGGGTGGAAAAATTTAGGCTCAGATCTGAAAATTGTTTAGAGGAATTTTCCAAAAACAATTGGTTATTTTAATTCCTAACGAAAAAATACCCAATTTCAAAAAAACAAATCAGTCGAAACGGAGTCCCGGAACTAAAGTTATCATCATTTTAATTTCGACAGTTTTTCAGGGTTTTTCCGAAAAAAACCACGTGATTTACAGTGAGGGGAAACCATGGGAAGAAAATCAAATTGTGTGCATACAGTGGTTCTTATTCCAACCTATAATTTCAAGGAATAAGGGGGGTGGAGGACAACCCTCTAACAAATCACCGGAGAGGAAGTCAGAATAAATCCTATCTGAATCAAAAGTAGAAGGAAGCATGGGAAACCAAGGTGAAGACAAAGTCCAACAATTGTTGGAATCTATAGTTACATGACAACTATAGATGCCTACTAGCCAAAAACATACAATACAACTCCTGACACAACTCATTCAAATCCAATGGGGCTACAATTGGAATCAGACAGAGGGAAATCAACAAAATAGTAGGGCCTATAGGGAGAATTACTAGCCAACAACATACAATACAAATCCTGACACAACTCATTCAAATCCAATGGGGCTACAATTGGAATCAGATAGAGGGAAATCAACAAAATAGTAGGGCCTATAGGGAGAATTACTAGCCAACAACATACAATACAACTCCTGACACAACTCATTCAAATCCAATGGGGCTACAATTGGAATCAGACAGAGGGAAATCAACAAAATAGTAGGGCCTATAGGGAGAATAACAACACTCATTTTCCAATACAGAGCAGCTCACCTACAGGTAGCAGTAAAATACCAAGGCCATCATTACCACAAATTATTAAGGAGAAGTAGACATAAGTTCCAAAATAAGAGGACCAGGATAGTGATCCCCTTAAAGGTTACAAAGAGTACCTAGCCACACTAGAAGGTTTACATGATGTATTTTCTTTCCAAGACTATTACAATGCTAAATATAGGAACAAACCAAGGGAATGGAACAAAGCAATGCAGTACCAACAAAAATATTATCTTATGCATAGAGTGGGCAAGTTAACTATTCCCTCTTTCAATGGATCAACTAAGAGTTTAGCCAGCGCTTGGGTGCAGAAGATGGAAACTTACCTTCAGCTCAACCTAATGACCAAGGCAAAGGAAATCAAGATTTTCACCTTACATTTTTATGGGGAGGCTCATGAATGGTGGCATCATGGGTTGGTCACCCTTGGAGATGCTAACATTACATCATATGTAGAATTCACCTAGAGGGTGATGGATAGGTTCAAAAGGAAGTATCCAAAAATTCATTTAAGGGAGTTGGCCCAGTTGAGACAGATAGGTACACTAGAGGCATTTAGCATAGAGTTTCATAGGTTGGTTGTCAAGGTAATTGATACTTAAAAACAAAGGTTAGTGATGCTATTTATAGTGGGGCTAATTGAACCCTTGAAGGGTTTGGTTAAGGATTTTAGGCCACCCACATTATAGGATGCCATCAAGAAAAATTAGTATATGGTAGACACAATGGTAAGAAAGGCCCAAATACATACCTTCATTCCTCGGAAGGGGAAAGCGACAAAGTTTCCCCAACATACATGTATAGGGAAAGACAGGTTGTAAGAAGACACTCAGAGAGTGCTTAGAAGAAAGAAATTATGTTTTATTTGCAAGGATCCATGGGAACTAAGTCATCGATGTATGAGAAATTGAAAGGTCCATTATATTCAAGTACTATCTAATGAAGAATATGAAGGTGAGGAGGAGAACCCAAACAATCCAGATGAGGGTCAGAACAATGGTGAGGCACCACACCTTGAAATTACAGAACATGCACCATTACAAGAAGGGGTCAAGAAGGTGACCATATCCATATTTTTAGGATTCCCCAGGTACTATACCTTCTGAATCATGGGCACTATTTAGGGACAAAGAGTTACAACATTGATTGATAGAGGGACCACCCATAATTTCATAGATGCAACATTGGTTACCAAGGGACAAATTCCCATTGAGGAATTTGAGGGTTTTGAGGTAGTAGTGGAATATGGGTACAACATGACATGTACCTAGAGGATTAGAGGGTTGGATGTGACATTGAGAAACTACACATTGACCGATGACTTTTATGTGGTGGAAATAGTAGACACCAATGTGGTATTGGGAGTACAATGGTTATATTCCCTTGGAGACTTCAAAATGAATTATCAGGAGATGAGGATGGAATTCATAGACACTAGGGGTCAACGGGTTATCCTAAGGGGTATGTCATAAAGAGAACCCAATTTTGTATCCAACAGATACATGGAGGGTCTCTTTAGACACGGAGATGTGGCATGCATAACAGAGTGTTTGGTCACAATGCATAAGCCATCCTGGGATCATCAACATTACCATGCAGACATACAAGAGTTACTAGGTAAGCATGATAAGATATTCGGGCCACTACCAGTAGGAATACCACCAGACCAAGGATTTGAACATGCCATTGAGTTAGAGGAAGGGGCCAAGCTAATTATTACTACACCATACAAGCACCCAAAGAAGTTCAAAGACGAGATATAAAGGGCCATACATGAGCTGTTGGAGATGGGATACATCCAGCCTAGCTATAGTCCATTTGCTTCTTCAGTAGTATTGGTGAAGAAGAAGGATGGCATGTGGAGAATGTGCATTGACTATAGGGCTCTAAACAAGAAGACTATTAAGAACAGATACCCGATACCAAGGATTGATGAGCTAATAGATGAGCTACAGGGAGCAGTATATTTTTCAAAGATTGATATTCGATTAGGATACCACCAAATTAGGGTGAGAGAGAAGGAAATCCACAAAACATCATTATGATGTCACTATGGTAACTATGAGTTTGTGGTCATTCCCTTTGGGTTGACTAACACACCAACTACCTTCTAGTCGTGTATGAACAATATCTTCAACAAATAGTTGAGAAGGTTCATATTGGTGTTCTTTGATAATCTTTTGATCTACAGTAAGACGTCGAGGGAACATTTGGGGCATGCGGATGAGATTCTCGGCATTATGGAGGAATAATCACTTTTTTCCAAGGAGGAAAAGTGTGAATTTGGATTGACTGAGATCTTGTATTTTGGGCACATAATAGGTATTGAGGGAGTGAAGGTGCATCAAGAAAAGATCCAAGTGATCTTATATTGTCCTACCCCTAGTTCAATCACAGAGTTGCAAGGATTCTTCAGTATATGCAACTATTATAGACGGTTTTTGAAAGGGTTTTCACAACTTGGGGCGCCGATGAAAGATCTGACCAAAAAGGGAGCATTTAGGTCAATTGAGGAAGCACAAGCATCATTTGACTGAATGAAGAAGGTAATGAGCACTTGACCGGTACTAGCACTTTCAAGTTTTTCTTAGCCATTTGTACTGGAGTGTGATGCATTTAGAGAAGGGATATGAGTGGTACTTGTTATCGCGCAGTTTGTAGTTTAGGTCACAGGCTAAAGGATAAAGAACAAACTGGTGTAACAGGAACCTTCCCCACCCAATGTCACCTCGATGGGGAGGTTCTTTCTGTTTAGGGAGGTTAGCCCAAGGGAGACGTCCCCGACAACCTAGGGTTTGAAGAGGCAGAAGGTATAAGATCAAATTCTAGAGTTCCCTCCTCACAGGTTACCACCAATGTCAGACAGTCCAGCTAATCGGCCAATAAATGAAGTGTATGCCCTATTGAAAACACCTGCCCAGAACAAGACAACAACAACGAAATATACATATTTTCAGGCTATAAATCAAAGGGTTAGTACTTCAATGACTATCTGCTATCCTTAAATAAGCAATTGTAAAGCAATAGATATAGAATGAAGTCAACGTTTTGCCAATTTGCTATGAAAGATCATCAATTCATTAATATCTACAAAGATGACCAAGCCAACAATGTATCCATTCAACAATTTATTCAATAAATGCTTTAAATCATCATTTAATTGCTTGTATCACAGTTTCGCTGCGCCAAGATGAAGTATTCAACTATGAAGCCAGCCCTAGCTAGGTTATTCAAAAGCTTGTTGCATCAAGAATAACCTATTATGACGTCATCCTTAATTAGGGTTTCAAGAATTAAATTTAGAGGTTTTGTGCACTAAATCTTCAACGTTGGAGATCAAATCAATGCCTTAGGGTAAATGGAGTCAAAAGATAAGGGCAAAAGGTCTTGAAAGGATGATAAATCAGAGACTAGAAGGTAGGGTTCTATGGTGCTGTAAAGGCAGGGCCCTAGAATCAAAACCCTAGGGGAAAGAGGCTCACTCCGGTGTTGCTTAAGCAAGGCCTCGTGCTCTTTCCTCCTTCTCTAAATCAACTTGGAAAAACGGCTAGCCTAAAGCATAAATCTAAGGGAGAAAGTGTTGCAATAACAAGGCTTTCAAACCCTAGAAGGTGAAAACCCTAGGTGTAGGCAATCTAGGCCTAGGACATCTTCTTTTTTCAATTTATAGACTTCAACGCTAGCTCAGAAGAAAGAAGACAAGTGTAGCAATGGCTAGGCTCTATCTCTTTTCTTCAATGGCTGAAAAATATTTCTCAACAAGGAGACATGTAACAATAACCTACTTGTGTGCTTGTTACCTAGGGTTTTAATTCAACAATACAATAAGCAAATGCAAGAAATTATACCTACAACCATTCACTTAAGAAGTTTTGCAAGAAAATTTACTTACATGTCATGAAGAAAAGCACAAGCAAACCCTAGTTGTAAACCTTCCTTGAGAGAAATGCCATAAATGCCAAAAATATCCTTCCAATAGCAAGTGCATCTCACTTTAGACAACAAATCTACCCAATAAGGGCGCAAAAACCAGATCTCACTTGTGTGAGTGAAGTGTGTTATGTTAAAATGAGGGAAAACATCCTCAATTTATATCATCCAATGACCTTTAATTAAAATTAGGTCATTAAAACAGCCGACAAGGCTAATAATTAAAAGTCATATTGTTTTATATTAAACTTCTAAAAGAAACCCCAAATGAGAAATAAGAAAGACGTCCAGCCCTTTTGAGGGAGACGTTGGCCCTTTCTAGGGAAAAATATAGCACTAGAAGACAAATGTTAGCCCTCATTGGGCCTCCAAGCTCTGCCACACATGCCAAAATGCTCTGTCAAGGTGCCACACACTGGAGGTGACGTCATGGCTTCTAGATGACGTCCTGGGGCATCAGAAAGCACACGTTCCACCTACAGTGGGTCAATCCCCCTGGGCTGGGCTCAGCCAAGGTGTCCTGGATGAAAACGTCCTCCTTCTTCTCTCGTGAAAAGGCTGGATCAATCATTGCCCTGTCTCTGCCCTTGATGAGGTCCCAACAACCATCTGATGGGCTCTTTATCCCCATGGAGGTCCAAACTAATCATCTCTCCATGTGTACCGATCCACCTGGTACCTGTCCGTCGGGCATGGTCCTGCACATCAAGAACTTTTCCCTCCATGGGCTCATTAGTCCTAGGGATCATAGCAATGTCAATCATATTTCATCATTAATTTTATCAAATTCATGCATAAAACCCCTAGCACATCATCTAATAGCTCAAAGACATTACAATGACCTACTATACAAAGCTGAAGAAAAAGACAAAGTGCCCTATTGGGCCATCATCCATAAGAAAAGGAAAGTTTCCCAAAGGATATCGTCCAAGCCATGTAATACGAGGTGGTGTGGTCAAAGGATGTCCAGACACAGTGGAAGGCAGGGGTGATATTATCCGTGGGTGCCTTTGTAGGAGGCGAGTTGTACCTATCATGGATGCAATTCTTTCCAAGCCCTTTATTGCCTTTATTCTTTCTTTTATTTATTACTTTTTCTTTCTTTTTATTTCAAGTTCTAACCAGAGGACACTGCCTTGGCGTGGTGACCAGAGCTGACAGTGTTACCCATAAGTACTTTCACAGAGATGATAAGGCTTTCTTGTGATGAGACCCCCTTTCCCTTGGCCATGCAACCAAAGGTCATTGCCCTGGCATGGTAACCAGATAATGGCAATGTCAACTGCTAGGTACCTATGAACATAATGGGTTGGCTCGTGATGAGACCCCCCATCCTCTTGGTTAGGTCTTGTTTTTATTGTCTTTCTTCGGGTCCCTCTTGTTTCTTATTGAGAGGCCTTTTATTGCCTTCTCAGGGATCCCTAGGTGAGGCATCTCTAGGTTTTATTTTTTTATGGATTTTATCTCTTACCAGCTGCTTTTACCCCCTGGTCCTTTAGCCCCTTCTTCCCACAGGATAAGGTGTAACCCCACAAATAGGTCATCCTAGTGTCCAGACTAGGGGAATGGGATGGATGAGTGGGAGATAAGATGTAAAAGTGATAATATGATGGGAGCGGATGATGGCTTTTCAAAATCCCCTCTGGTAGCTGACCAAAACCTATAGGCACAAGCTTTCTAGGGTACCCAGTTCATCCCCCCAACCATGGTCAAGTGGGTTAGTGTAAAATCCAAGCAGTCATCAGAAATGAAAGGAATCTAATGCATATATCTGAAATTTATAATGATCAAACATGACACATACCATGATACCTGGACCAATTACCTCATGGAGCAAGATTCTTCTTCGATACAGGCCCAAGCAGAAGGTGATGGATGCTGCTGTTGTTGCTAATAGAAAAAATCTGATGAAGAAGAAGAAAGATGGGCCCTCCAGGGCCATTGGTCAGGTCAATCCTGCTCTTGGTACTCCATGTCTAGGACCTATGGGCCTCGAGACATGATCTCCTAGTTATCCCTAGAAATCGGGGATAACAGTACTGATGAAAAACCACAATCCCATAGCTTATGAGAGCATGAAGTTGAGGGAACTAGAAAGGATCTACTACATCTATGATAAGGATATGTTGGCTATTATTCATGCACTCACCAAATTCTGATAGTACCTAATGGGAGGGCGTTTTGTAGTGAGGATCGACCACAACAGCTTGAAATACTTTCTGGAGCAAAAGGATTTGAGCGAAAGACATCATAAGTGGGTGATTAAGTTACAATCTTATGACTTTGATATTGAATATGTTAAGGGAAACAAGAATGTAGTTTTTGATTCCCTTTCCAGTAGGCCTTCAATATTTTCCCTTGTCGAGGTCTCAGTAGATTGGAATTCTACCCTCTTGGTGGAATATTCCAAAAATACATTTTCCTGTGAGTTGATGGAAGGTACCAACCAGGATGACAGATATAGAGTAGTGCATGATATCATATACTACAAGGAGAGGATATATCTTGTCCCTGAATCCATGCTCAAGGATAAGATCTTGAGGGTTGTTCATGATGCCCCTTTAGCCAACCACCCAGGGTACTTGAAGACTTATAGAAAGGTGATAGAGATATTGTCATCGAAGGATCTCAAGGTGGATGTACTATGGTATGTGAGGGAGTGTATGACTTGTTATAAAAACAAGTCAGAAATGAAACACCCAATAGGTTTACTTCGACCACTACCTATTCCAGAGAGGAAATGTGCGACATACAAGAGGACATACAGGAGGACATACACAACATATAGGAGTTACCTATTTCATGGAGGACATAAAGGAGTTACCTATTCCATGGAGGACATACATGAATTACCTATTTCATGGAGGACATACAGGAGTTACCTATTCCATGGAGGACATAGAGGAGTTACTAGGTAAGCATGATAAGGTATTCAGGCCACTACCAGCAGGAATGCCACCAGACCGAGGATTTGAACATGTCATTGAGTTAGAGGAAGGGGCCAAGACAGTTATTACTACACCATGTAGGAACCCAAAGAAGTTCAAAGATGAGATAGAAAAGGCCATACAGAAGTTGTTGGAGATGGGATACATCTGGCCTAGCTCTAGTCCATTTTCTTCTTTAGTAGTATTGGTGAAGAATAAGGATGGCACATGGAGAATGTGCATTGACTACAAGGCTCTAAATAAGAAGAATATTAAGAACAGATACCCGATACCAAGGATTTATGAGTTGATAGATGAGCTACATGGAGCAATATATTTTTCAAAGATTTATCTTCGACCAGGATGCCACCGGATCAGGGTGAGAGAGGAGGACATCCATAAAATGTCATTCTGATGTCACTATGGTCACTATGAGTTTTTGTTCATGCCCTTTGGGTTGAATAAAACACCAGCTAACTTCTAGTTGTGTATGAACCATATCTTAAACAAACATTTGAGAAGGTTCCTATTAGTGTTCTTTGATAATCTTTTGATCTACAGTAAGACGTGGAGGGAACATTTGGGGCATGTGGATGAGATTCTCAGCATTATGGAGGAACAATCCCTTTTTACCAAGGAGGCAAAGTGTGAGTTTGAATTGACAGAGATCTTATATTTAAGGCACATAATAGGTGTTGAGGGAGTGAAGGTGCATCAAAAAAATACCAGGAGATCTTAGATTGGCCTACCCCTAGGTCAATCACAGATTTGTGAGGATTCTTCGAGATATGCAGCTCGTATAGATGATTTGTGAAAGGGTTTTCACAACTTGGGGCACCTCTGATAGATCTGGAAAAAAAGAGCATTTAGGTGGACTGAGGAAGCACAAGCATCATTTGACCGAATGAAGAATGTAATGAGCACTTTCTCGGTACTAGCACTTCCAAATTTCTCTCAGCCATTTGTACTGGGGTGTGATACATCCAGAGAAGGGATATGAGTGGTACTGATGAAAAACCACCATTCCATAGCTTTTGAGAGCAATAAGTTGAGGGAACCATAAATGCTCTACTCCATATATGATAAGAAGATGTTGGCTATTACGCATGCACTCACCAAATTCCGACAGTACATAGTGGGAAGACGTTTTGTAGTGAGGACCAAAAAACATCTTGAAATACTTTCTGGAGCAAAAGGATTTGAGCGAAAGACAACAAAAGTGGGTGAGTAAGTTACAAGCCTATGAATTTGATATTGAATATGTTAAGGGCAAGAAGAATGTAGTTTTTAATGCCCTTTCCAAGATGCCTTCAGTATTTTCCCTTGTCGAGGTCTCAGCAAATTAGAAGTCTACCCTCTTAGTGGAATATTCCAAAAATACATTCGCTTGTGAGTTGATGGATGGTAGCAACCAGGATGATAGATACAGAGTAGTGGATGATATCATCTACTAAAAGGAGAGGATCTATCTTGTCCCTGAATCCATGCTCAAGGATAATATATTGAGGGTTGTTCATGACGCCCCTTTAGCCAGCCACCAGGGATACTTGAAGACTTATAGACATATGAGAGAGAGATTCTCATGGAAGGGTCTCAAGGAGAATGTACTACGGTATGTGAGGAAGTTCAAGACTTGTCAGCAAAACAAGTCAAAAATGACGCACCGAACAGGTTTACTCCAACCAATACCTATTCCATAGAGGAAATGGGAAAGCATTTCCATGGATTTCATTACAGGATTACCAAAAGTCCAGGGAAAGAACTATATTTATGTGGTGGTAGACAGGTTGACCAAACATGCACACTTTTTTTCCATTCCTTTAGAATACAACGCATCTTAGGTCGCAGATATTTTCTTCCAAGAAGTGTTTAGACTCCATGGTCTTTCGAGGAACATAGTCAGTGATCGAGATAGTAGGTTTTTCAGTGTGTTTTGGTAGGAACTATTCAGGTTATCTGGGATGGAGTTGACACCTAGTACTAGCTATCACCCCCAAACAGACGAATAGACTGAGATAGTGAAAAAATGGGTAGAAGGGTACTTGAGGAACTATGTGTCAGGACAACAACGACCATGGATAAAATGGTTGCATATCATGGAGCATTGTTACAACACCACTCATCACATGTCCATCGAGATGAGTCCATTCAGAGCGGTGTATGGCTATGATGCCCCATCATTTGTATATTTGGAATTTGGAGAGAGCAGGGCTCCCAAGACCAAAGAATGGTTGCAGGAAAGTCAGGATATCTTGAAGATCCTAAAGAAGAATTTGCAGGTTGCTCAAAACCAACAGAAGGTGTATGCAGATAGGCATCGGTTGGAGCGAATTTTTGAGGTCGGGGACCTAGTCTTTCTTAGGCTACAGCCTTACCGACAATATTCACTGAAGAAGAGTGGCGCAGAGAAGTTTAAAACTATTTTTTACGTACCCTACAAAGTGATGAGGAGAGTTGGAGAGATGGCATATGAGTTGGACCTACTAGAAGGAATCAAAATCCACAACACATTCCATATGTCATGCCTAAAAAAGGAATTTTTCCAGCAGGTCACCACTTCGACATATATTCCTCTGCTAGATGAGAAAGGAAAATTGGTTTTGGCACCTGAAAGGATTATGGAGGTACGAGAATAGATATTGAGGAGTAGAGTTATTCGAGAGTACATGGTCATATGGAAGGGGTTACCTGCAGAAGATGCTACATGGGAAGGTGAACAGACTCTACAACATCCTGATCTCAATTTTTTTGAGGACAAGCAATTTTGGGAAGGGAGGATTGTAATGTACCCCTCCAATTGATGACTCATTAGCCTACATGACTCTTGTAGGTTGGAGGGGAAACTGGGGTAGTGTGCCAGTTGACATTCCACAACAATGGCTCGAACAAAGACCTAGTTGAGGGTGTTTTTTTCAAACAAGGCCATAATCAACAAAGAAAAAGGGAAGTCAAAGTATCAAACCCTAAAGAGATATTAAAGAAAATAAATAATTATATTTTAATCAAGCGAGGGCTTGATTCGGTCAAGAAGGGAGATCTAGAAGATTCAGAGAAGAAGAATAAATAGAAGGGGAGCCTACCTCTTTGGGAATTATGATTTGATTTGTATTGAGTGCTCTTATGGCCAATGTTTTTGTTAGGGTTTTGGGAAAAACCCTTCCAGTGCAGGTTTAGTTTCGATGGTGCAATACCCACCCTAGCTAGAAAAAGGAGAGTTCATTTGGAGTCTTTGTATTGTGGTGTTTTATGAATATCTTGAAGTATACTAGAGAAGAGAAGTGGGACGCTTGGAGAGCCTTGGTTTCTATGTTGGCATCATACCAAGTTTCCTTGTGTGTTTTGTAGCAGATTGTGTCGCTGCCTAGAAGCCAATAGTTTATATTCCTAATCTTGTTCTATAGTTGTTTTTACATCCACTAGATATATTTGTATCATTGTTGTTCCCATTCATAATAAGATGCCATATTTTTCTGCTCTATTTATGTATGCTTTCCATGTGCTTGATAATATTCCTCATTGAGAAAATTATTGTAAGGGTTTCATATCATTTTCACACAAAAAGAATTAATAATTTGGGTCAATGATATTACAATCAATAAAAGGAAATAGCAACTTTCACAACTATCTAACTTGAATCCTAAGAAGTTCTGGAGGCAAATTCTAAACCGCAATACTAAAGAAAATAATACAATTCCCTTAAGGGACTGGAATTTCTACCTTAAAATTCTTTACGAATTCCCTAATGTCATGGACACCATTCATATTGTCCCTGCAAAGGATGAAGTTTTTTCTTTGGATGACATAGAGTTTGGGGTTAAGCGTTTTTCAAATGGGAAAGCTAAGGACATTGAAGGCTACCAAGCTGAATTTTTAAAAATCATAGGGTCTATCATCATCCGTCACATACACAAGCTCTTCAATTTAGCAGTCAAACAATGCTTCCCTAAACCCTAGGCACAAAGCCTTGTTGTTTCTATTTTTAAAAATGGAGATAGAAACATTCCCTCTAATTATAGGACCATTATGATAAGCCTGATTTTAGCCAAGCTTTATGGAATTATTTTGGAAAAGAAGATAAGCCGTTGGATAGAAAGTCACGATAAAATAGCTAAAGGTGAGGTTGGGTTTAGGAGATATCATTCAATTGTGGACCATCTTGTTACCTTTAGGATCATTGTAGAGGAGTTCCCCAATACTAAAACCAATCTTTTTTGTTGACTTTAGAAAATATTTTGACACGATTCCTAGGAAAAACCTTTGGAATAGGTTGGGAGAGATAAAATTGCCTTTCGAGTTGGGGGTTGATGCAATAAGGTTGTATGAGAACATTATTTCCAAGTTCAAAAACACTAAGGGCTGGTCAAAAGAGATTAATTGCAATATTGGAGTCAAGCAAGGTTGTCCCTTGTCCCCTACCCTTTTTGGCATATACATTGACAAGTTAGAAGATTGATTGAAAGAAACAGGTTGTGTTGGTCCTACTCTCACTGGTATAGTCGTCAATATTCTTCTTTATTCCGATGATATTGTTCTTATGGCGAGGAATCCCCACGATCTTGAAAACCAACTAAGAATACTAAAGGATTTTTTATCCAATATGGGTATAACCATTAATACTGACAAAACTAAGGTCATGATCATTAAATCCAATAAGATCACTTATGATACCTTCGTATATGACAACAACAACTTGGAGGAAGTGACTTCATACAAATATCTTGGAATCGATATTCACCACAAGCTCAAATGGAATTATAGCATTGAGAAAAGGATTATAGGGGGATGGAAATATTATTATGGGCTTGAAAACAATTGTAAAGCAATCGATCTTTGGATTTGGGATAAGAAAAAAATTTGCTTTAAGACTCTTGTTACGCATGTCATTCTTTATGGATGTGAAGTCTAGGGATGTAGTATCTCTCATGAATCTTGGAGAAAGATAGAGAAAAGAGAAAATAATTTTATAACCTATAATCTCAAAATTAAAGGAAATACGCCTTATCCCATCCTCCTCTTAGAGGCAAGCCTTTCCCCCATTGAGAGCACAACTATGACTAGACACCTAATGTATAAGACCAAGTTAAACAACATGGAAGACAAGAGTGTTGGAGTTACTTCACACACACCTAAGATTTACTTTTCCTAAGATTTTTCCTTTTTTATTAGTCATAATTAGTCATTATCCAGTCTCCTATATTTTAGGGGAGAATATTCCACCTAGAGAATATTCTCTTTCAGTTAACACTTTAGTTTGACTAGTTGAGTTGAGTTTAGATGTTGCATTGGTTTTGTCATCATGCAGCATTGGGATAATCACCAGCTAATGCGCACTTGCCTTGGGATAATCACCATATTGGTGTATTACCCTTGATTCCCTGAGTTAACTCCTCAATACTCTTTGTTCAGTCAGTTAACTAAAGACTAGTTGACTAGTTAACTCAACTAAGTGACAGTTCACTCCCGTAACTTCTTGAGAGAATAGACTAGGTGGCAGTTCACTCCTGTAACTATTGGTGTGTGTCCATATCACTATAGACCACCACTATGGTGCATTGGTTCTCCTCCAGTGCATTGGTTCTCCTCCAGTGTGCACTCATTGAGTTATACAGAGTATATCATGTGTAAATTATTCATTATTCTTAACGGTTAATGAGAATTCTTTCATTCTTTCTCTCCTTCTTCTTATTTCTCAAATTCTCTCTGCAAATGTGTGTATTCTTGTTTAGCTAGATCTATTATATGTAGTTTCAACACATTTACCTAGTATCAAAGCCGACAGACTACTAAGAAAAAGCTACACCAAAAAAAAAAATCAGGTACAAAAGATTGAAGACAACGGAAAGATGGAATTCCAAAAAGAATTCATTCTTACACCTTACAATTATTTTTCATGGAAGGAGAAAATAGCCATACATCTTTGAACTAGAGGGTTGTACGGGTTAACCTTGAATACAGATACAGAACCGACATCAGCCATAGAAAAATCCAAGTACTTAAATCGCATGGATGAGGCACTCAAAACAATTTGCAGTCTTATTTCTCTCGATCTCCTTTTTCACATATCTTCCTGTAAGACTCCCATTGAAGCCTAGACAACCTTGGAATGGATCTTTGGAAAACATGATGATATGAGGGGACAGATGATGGAGGTGGAGCTTCTCACATTGGATCCAAAAAGCTTCGACAATATCCAAGATTTCTTTACAAAATTCAAGGATTTATTGTCGTAACTCAAAGCTTGCGAGGTTGATAAATCGAAGGAGGAGAAACAAATGGTTCTCACCATTCTCTCCAAGATTGGTCCTAAATTATCTTTATTCGTATCCACATTCCATTCTGTCAAATTCACCTCTAGAGCCACCTGGTAGATGCCTTCTCTTGAGGACTTTATCGAATCCTTGACACAAGAGAAAACCAAACTCATCAACATGGGCACAATAAAAGGCCCAAGGGAGCATGCACTCACTAAGCAAGATGACAGCCAAAAATATCATGAATATAAATATAAAAATAAATGGAAAGCTCATGCACATCTGAAGAAGAAAGGGTACACAAAACCCTTCACTGATGCCTCCGGATCCAAAGGGGAAAAGGGGAGAAAAGGGGAGAAATGCGCGTACTGTCACAAAGGATTCCATCCAGAATCTGCATGCACAAACAAACAAATAGATATGATGTCTCAAATACTTCATCAAAACAACATTGGAGATCGCATCCCCGAGGGTGCCAAGAAGAAGAAGCCAAAAGATCTGAATTCTAAGAAAGGCAATTCTATCCATGCCTTAATTTCCATCAACTCCTCTCCCAATGCTTGGATCGTAGATTCAGGAGCATCACATCACATGGCTGCCTCAAAAGTAGTATATTCTTCTTTGGATGCATGCAAAGTTCCTCATATTCTGATGGGGGACAACTCTTCTGTCGAAGTCACCGGAAAAGGAAGGATTGAACTCACCAAAATTTCTGTCAACTTTATCTCCGTGTATCAGATGACGAATTTCAGCACTGGAAAGAAAGTCATATTCACACCAAATTTCGTGGACATCTATGACATGCAAAACAACTCCAGGGTTGCTACCGGTGAGGTAAATCATTAGTCTAGATTGTATACATTTTATGAATTCATTGAACCTGATTCTGCTTTACTACTTACTCATGCCGATGAAAGTAGTAGGATTTGGCACGAAAGGTTTGGACATTTGAATTTCAAATACATGCAATAACTTAGCAAGAAAATATTGGTTGATGGTCTACCATACATCGATTTCTCCAAGGGATTATGTGAGGGATGTGTTCTCGGAAAACAACCTCAAGAGTAATTCGACAAAGGAAAGTCTCAACGATATTCCGCACCTTTAGATCTGATCCACAGTGACCTTATGGGTCCTTTTCTGCATCCATCCATCAACAAAGAGAGGTTTGTTCTCATTTTTTTTTATGATTTCTCATGTTTTACATGGATCTACTTTCTTAGGCAAAAATCTAAGGTCTTTCAACACCTCAATGATTTCAAATCCCTGGTTGAAACACGGTCCAGAAAGAAGATCAAATTCCTATGAACGGATAACGGGGGAGAGTATGTAAATCATGATATCCATAATATTTTCCATGAGGCAGGGATTCAGTTGTAGCACATAGTTCCCTATACTCTAAAGCAAAACGGAGTTGTTGAGCGGAAAAATAGATCTCTAAAGGAGATGGAATCTTGCATGTTGCATGCAAAGTCACTACCACAGAGACTATGGCTGAAGAACGTAATTGTGAAACATACATCCAAAACATATCTCCCCATAGATATGTCAAGGATAAGACCCCCTACGAGGATTGGAGTGGCCTCAAACCAGAAGTGACCCACTTTCGCATTTTTGGTTCACGTGCATGGGCCTGGATTCCCTTTGAAAAGAGGAAGGCACTTGATACATAGAGCACTAAGTGCATTTTTGTTGGATACCCCGATGGTGTGAAAGTATATAGGCTTATTTATGTTTCCTTGAATCGGCTCATCATTGAGCGAAGTGTCCAATTTCAGGAAAGTGTATCGCATGCATCTCAGCAACCACATCCAGATACCTTCATTCTTCCACCTTTCTGAGATGATGAGCATGCACATGCTGACTCTTCTTCAGACGATAGTTTTGATTTAGAGAACTCATATGATTCATATTTAGAGTCAGTACAGTTGGATTCAGAGTCAGAGCATTCAGATGCAGTTGTGGAGCCAGAGCAGAGGCCCATGTGGTCACAAACTACTCTTCAGGATGCAAGGGATCTCGTTGGTGATCTAGGTGATACTAAGAGGAATCGATATGATTTCGAGGAGCCTCCTGTTGCACTAGCTTCCACTAAACCATTTCCCTCTAGGAATATTTTCTTGGTTCTGTCTTCAGATTCACAGTCTTATGGCGAGGCTGCTAGAAATCCATTTTGGGAATCTGCCATGTAGGAGCAGTAACACTCCCTCCTTGAGAACCAAACTTGGGACCTAGTTCCCCTTCCTTCTGGAAGGAAAGTTGTCAGATGAAGATGGGTCTATAGGACCAAGAGCGCATTGGATGGACAGATTAGCAAATACAAATCCAGACTTGTTTCCAAAGGATTTCAGCAGGTGCATGGTATTAACTATGATGAGACCTTCTCTCTAGTAGAGAAGATGGATTCCATACGATTGTTACTTGCCATTGCAGAAGCCAAGGGATGGGAAGTCCATCAAATGGACATGAAGAATGAATTTCTTCATGGTGATCTCTCTGAGGATATCTACATGAAGCAACCCCAGGGATTTATGTAGGACTCATTTTTGGTCGTCGACTGATGAAGTCCCTTTATGGCCTCAAGCAGGCTATGAGAGAATGGTATGCCAAGATGGACTCCTACCTGTTGTCATAGAAATTTGTATGTTGTAAATCATACCTGAATGTCTACATGCTCAGGATGGCTCATTCTCTTCTACTTTTAGTTTTGTATGTTGATGATTTGTTGATCACCAGTTTCTCAACTTCAACGATTGTTGCAGTCAAGAGGTTTCTACATGATAGATTTTTTATGATGGACATGGGTCTGCTACACTTCTTCCTTGGAATCGAGATCAGTCAGGATGCATCAGGAATAAAACTGTCTCAGGCCAAGTATGCACGAGATCTCCTTGAGATATTTCACATGACAGACTGCAAGTCTGCTCTGACTCCTTTCCTCAAACTTGAGGATGGTGGGGAGACTCCACTAGTTGACAACACACTGTACGGACATCTTGTGGGGATCTTTTTGTATCTCACACACTCCAGACCAGACCTCTCATATGTAGTTGGTGCAATTTCTAGGTTCATGCAAGAGCCACATGAGCTACATTGGAAGCCTGCAAAGTGTATCCTTCGATACATACAAGGAACCACCTCCTTTGGGATTCATTATGAAGCAGATTCTACATTATATCTCATTGGGTTTACTGATTCTGATTGGGTTGGCGATAACACTGATCGCAAGTCCACATCTAGTTACTCACTCAGTCTTTGTTCTGGGCCTATCTGTTGGTCGAGAAAGAAGCAAGATGTCATTGCTCTATCTTCAGCCAAGGCAAAGTACAAAGGGGTAGTTAACATAACCATTCAGGATATGTGGCTACAACATTTTCTCACTGAGTTGGACATTCATTTTCATCGGTCGATCATCATCTGGTGTGACAACCAGAGCACTCTGAAGTTCTGCAGATATCCAGTTCAGAGGCAGCTGATGAAGCACATCCAGATCCACATGCACTACATTCGGGACTTAGTACATGAGGGGATCATCGACCTACAGTTTTGTCCTTCAGCAGAATAGACGGCATACATCTTCACCAAGACCTTCACTCAGTAGAAGTTCCATTCTCTGAGAAGTTGTCTTGGAATGAAGGACACAGTTCCCTAGTAACTGTAGTTATTCTTTTTACATACATTGTAACTTGAGGGGAGTGTTTTCCCATGAGGTGTTCCCTCTTTTCTCACTTTATTTTAGTGTATCTTTTGTATTTGGGTACCTAACATGGCCTCATTGTCAGGATCCATTCTTTATTTTCACCATTGTGATGTTCAGGGGGGGTGTTGGAGTTACTTCACACACACCTAAGATTTATTTTTCCTAAGGTTTTTTATTTTTTATTAGTCATAATTAGTCATTATCCAGTCTCCTATATTTTAGGGGAGAATATTCCACCTGGAGAATATTCTCTTTCAGTTGACACTTTAGTTTGACTAGTTGAGTTGAGTTTAGATGTTGCATTGGTTTTGTCACCATGCAACATTGGGATCATCACCAGCTAATGCGCACTTACCTTGGGATCATCACCAAACTGGTGCATTACCCTTGATTCCTTGAGTTAACCCCTCACTACTCTTTGTTCAGTCAGTTAACTGAAGACTAGTTGACTAGTTAACTCAACTAGGTGGCAGTTCACTCCCTTAACTGCTTGAGAGACTAGACTAGGTGGCAATTCCATCCTATAACTACTGGTGTTTGTCCAGATCACTCTAGACCACCACTATGGTGCATTGGTTCTCCTCCACTGCGCACTCATTGAGTTATACAAAGTATATCATGTGTAAATTATTCATTATTCTTAACGGTTAATGAGAATTCTTTCATTCTTTCTCTCCTTCTTCTTCTTTCTCAAATTCTCTCTGCAAATGTGTGTATTATTGTTTATCTAGATCTATTCTATGTAGGTTCAACACATTTACAAAGAGGCTTCCTAAAATTCCTTCAAAATCCAGTCGTAACCACCATCGACTCAAGCGAGGATGGCAACATAGAAACGTCAATATTGGTACCAATAATAGTGAGCACATCAACGTGTAGAGCATGACACAAGCTGCATTACTTGCCATATCATTATGTAGAGTGATTTTGCACGAACAATTATATATTGTATCACAGTTGTCTTCCCTCCAAAGAAAACGAAATGTACGGTTGTTATTGAATGACATTTTCAATGGAATACTAATAGGCCATGACATTGGTGGACCATGGAGTTATCGTTTCAATGGAATAATGACATGCCACCAACAAATTTAGTGCAAGAAGACATAGATTCAAATGAAAAATAAAAACTTAAACAAAACAAAAAATCCCACCAGTAAGGAATAATGGACAAGCAATCAGGTCAACAATTAGGTCAAGTGGTGGCTTACCTGAGGGAATGCCATTTAGAATTTGGTTCAAAGTGAGAGAAGGAAATTCAATATTTGGTTAAGAGTGATAAAGGTAGTGAGTTGAAAAGCTATTGAAGGGGAAAATCAATCTACATTCGACTCTATTTTCTTTTTCGATTTTCTATAAAAAAATCTTCTATCTTTTTTATAAAATAGAGCACAAAATAGAGTGTGGAATAAATGAGAAATACCTCGAGTGAAAATATTTTAAAGTTGATTTGATAGAGTGTTTCCTCTACAAACTCCATGTCTTCACCAACATCTCTCAACAATCTATCTACACTTGTAAGCACATAATTGTATTAAAACAATGAATCGAATAAAAAGAAATGCACGTAATTTTATTAAAACATTGAATTGAAGAAACACAAATGAAATTGTAGATTAATTAAACCATGCAAGTACCTTTAATACCTCCTCCATCCACTTCTCATCATGTGCCTTGTTTGGTTTCCACCCACTCTAACTGAGCAGGCGGGTAGAATTGGATGTTGGTGGTGTTGGGAGAGGGTGGAATCCCTATGAGGAACCATTAGTGGCAGGTCAAAACCATGCAAAAGTCATTTTAATGCATGGTTTTGACCTCCCCTTCACAATTTGAAACAATTGTGGGTTATCGAGTACGTTTGTAGCATGTCCAGTGCAAAGGGTCGTTATTGTTAGCCAGTAAATTAAAAAAATGATTAAATCCATATAGTTATGGATAAAGCAGAACAAAAAAGAATAGTAAAATTCATATATTTATGTTTTATTTGACTTAATTATTAAGGAGAATCCTATAACAAAAGGTAGTCTGGAATTAAAATCAAAGAAAAGAAAAGCCTAACAAGGTAACCATGTGAAAGAGATAGATATCGTTGTTGCTTCTATTTTTCTCGTTGGAAATTTAAAGAAAATGATTGTGTAAAGAGTAATTTCCACTCCAATGCAGTCTCTTGAGTCAAAAAATATATGAAACCTTGAGGAGACTACGAACCTTGAGGATATGATGAGTTCCAAACCTTGAACTCCCCAGATGTCGAAATCTCTTTCAGTGCATGTGGTGCAATGGATTGTTTGCTAGAAGGCGGGAGTTTGAATTCCAACCAATCTCCAATGTAGACGAAGAATCATTGCATGTTCAAAGTTGAAATCATACTTCAACCTGCATTGCAAAACAATTTCAATGCATCTTCAAATTCAAATAAAGAAATCAATGGATTGTCAAATTAACTTAATTGTCAATACAATGAACTTTTTCTATTTCTACAATCAACCAAAGACAATTTGAAGAAAACGAGGAGAAAGACTTTCCATCGAGATTTGAACTCGGGTTACTGGATTTACAGTCCAATAAATAACATAAATCTTACTATGAAGAAGTGAGTAAAGGCTACCCATTGGCATGTAGTCATAGACCCGAAGTTTTTCCTCCCGGGAACAGTAACAAGTCTTCAATGAAAGCATATTCGTATGGCTCATCTTGAACATCCTATTAATTTGATGAATGAATTTCCTGGGTTCAACAACAACCTTCATTGCACGCTTTAATACAACCATCATTCCAAATTGGAGAATAGCCTTGTAAGAAACCCCGACGCCTCCATCTCCAAAAAAACTCTACAGACTCCCTCAACAAATCTTCAAAACTAAACAAATGCTTATTGACAGGAAAATACAAGGTTGTTTTCGATCTTCTCAGGCTCTAGCAGAGAAATTGAATAATCATCCTTAGGCATTGATTTTTCATCTTCGTTATTGTCAGGGGTTACAAGCTTACTCTTCCCCCACAAAATTACAAGAATAACAAAAATCAAACTAGTCAAATAGACATCATCATGCCACCCACTGCAATGCCAAATATATTTCCTACTCGGTGATTTTTGTGGAGTCCGCTATTAGGCTGTAGCTGGGGTTCACCTCAAACAATGTTTCCAAGGAATGAATCGGGGGGATTTCTTCAAGGTATCAGGCATAGACCCAGTCATATTATTGTTGGATACATTGAATTTCACGAGACTAGGTAGTAGGGAGTCCCAGAACCTCTAGGTAGATATCCAAATTCAGTAGCAGATATGCGGGATTTAATACACATTTACCATACGTAGAGCCAGGACACTGAGGTCTGTACTACTCCGTCACTCCGCCTCCATAGCCCTTATCTTTGTCCATACTGTCGCACATAATTGATTTAATCCTGCAAGTTTCATTTATGAAATAAGTACCGGTGATTTTCATTTTGAATTGTCTCCCTTCTCATGGAATTTTAGCATCCATGTAACACTTCTTTTCTTTTAAAACGGGTAAAAATAAAATTCATCTTTTTTTTTACGTGCATATTTTTTAGGACATTTCTGGGACGGGCTATGACGGCTTCAATTTTCAACCCTGAGTGGAATACCTTCTATGAACCCCACTACCATTATCGAAAATACACTTTTTCTCGGCGTTGTCTAATTATTCTATGTTTTTGTCATTTTCATCAAAATCTGGTTACATAAATCTACAACAAATCACAATTTTATGCTGTTTAAATTAATTTTTTGAGTATAAAAATGGATTCAGTGCATGTTGAAAAAATCTTGAGACAATAAAATTACCCAGAATTAATCACTCAAATCTACAAATACAACAATTTATGACCAAATTTCAAACAAATTTCCCAAAAAAAATCCAAAAAAAACAAAAAACGGTAGTGTAGTATGATGGTGAGGTGATCACACCTCATCATGGCTCTTCTGGTAGTAAGTGGAATTTATTTTTTAAATAAATTTGATAAGATGGGTAAGGATCGTGGATACCAGGGATCAAATATGGTTAAGAATTTCATCTAACCGTCAACCTCCTTTAAAACAGGCATTAGAATAGTCCAAACCGTCAAATTTGATGGGATTTACTGGTTTGAATCCAACCCTTGTGGGAACTAGAAGTTTTGAAGGGTGAAATTACAATAAATAAATGTTCAAATAAAAAACTACTTAAATTTCATCTAACATTGTCATTGTCAGTGTTTCCTAAATCACAAACTTCTATTTTCAAAATTACAATTTCATTATATTAGCAATGGAAGAGAACGTTGCAACACAAATAGATTGCATCCACTAACATCATATAAGCAACACCTAAGTCTAAGTGTCATATATAAAATTATTTTTTTGACAAGTTTAAGCAATTTATTTTTTAAGTTTTTTTTGGTAATAATCATTCAAATCGAGCTATGTAATTGTTGATGAAATTGCACTTTTCCATTACTTAAATTGTATTTTTGAATACATAAATAGATTCATTATCCTGAAAAGCCCTTATTACCCAAGGAATATTCAATTTCAACTCTTGTTACACCTAGAATATCAATCTCAAGAACTAATATCTGCAATTCTATTGATTCTTCTAAAAATTTTACCAAATTTTGGATCCAAAAAAATATGCCTAGAAAATGTTAAAAAAGTAGAATGTTTAGTTTGGTTTTATACATGTCTCAATCTCTTTGCAGCCATATGGACAACTATTTTGTCTTTGTTTCTCCTTGCATCCGTTATCGTCATTATAACTAATGATGACTATAATTGAGCCCACTAACTATAAATGTGTTTTGTGATGTTGAGCCTAATGACCTTCTTCATTTAGCTGATGACAACTATAATTGAGTCCATTGACTATAAATGTGTTTTGTGAAGTATAGCCTAGTGACCTTTGTCATTTTGACAAATGATGTTTTGCCTAAAGAAAAAGTCTAAATATTGTATAATTTGGATTTCTTCCAACAATCATCATCCGACCATAGAATTGATAGAATTGTAATTTTTACACAAAGACGGAGTCACCATGAAAGCGTTGGATAAAGGTACAAGTCATATATCCAAACACTTACTCTTTGTATAATTTGGATTTCTTCCAACAATCATCATCCGACCATAGAATTGATAGAATTGTAATTTTTACACAAAGACGGAGTCACCATGAAAGCGTTGGATAAAGGTACAAGTCATATATCCAAACACTTACTCTTTCTTTTCAAGTGTTTCTCCAAAATACTCATACATTACAGGTGTGAAAAATTGCAAACAAGTTTGATATTTTTTTCAAATATTTTAATTCACATTTGTTTTTGAAAGTAGAGAGACTATTTTTTTTTAAAGTGTAGACATTTATGGAATGTTGTTAGCTTATTACATTTTAATTTTAATTTTAGAATTGTATTATTGCAAATTGTTGAATTATAGTGGCATTGTCTAACTATTTTAAAATGGTTTTTTTGCCGGAATCCTGAGACATAAATCTACAAGAAATCACTATTTTTTGTTTAAAATTCATTTTTGATTATACAGAAATATAATCATTGAAATCCGTGGATAAAAAATCATCGTAAAAAAATCATTTCGTAGAATGTTTAGAATACGACAATTATAATTAATGAGTTAGTATTTGGTTTCATGTATGAATTAAGGCTAGATGCTACTTGAAAGCACACAACTCCATTACTATAGCTTGAGGGATGATACTAGCTTTCTTGCAAACACTATTTAGGTTGGAACTACTTCTTGGAGGAAGACCTAAAACTACATCTAAGTTTGTCTTCCTTGAACATAAGGAAACAAGTTAACAATCCAAGACCAAGAAAACCTAAAACTACCTCTAATTGATTGCCATCCTTGGACATAAGGAAACGAGGTAGTGGCCTAAGAGGGAGAGACATTATAGGAGTGAAAGTCTACCCCCTTATCAACCACTAGCAGATTATTTCAAGCAACGTAATTTCCTTAAATAATAGTGACGAGTCTTCAACTCTCATTAGCTAATAGCAATCAATAATGGTAGTCTTCACTATTATTTGGCCACTAAATTATGATAAAATCCTAATACATTATTTATAACCCTAAAAATAATTTTCTTATTTGTAAAACAAATATATTTGTAAGAGTAAGTAAATACACAATCATTAACTATTGTATATAACCTTGAAGATCATTTTCTTATTTGTAAAACAAATATATCTGTGCGAGTAAGTAAATACACAATCATTAACTATTGTATAGAAAGAAAGAGTAATTTTCCAAAAATTTTAAGTATTATATTTCTAACAAAATATTATAAGTAATTACATATAATATTATGTTGGAAAAACGTTTGGAAGAGATAAAAGTGCCTCTCGAGTTGAGGGCTGCTGCAATAAGGATGTATGAGAATGTTTTTGCTAAGTTTAAAAACACTGAGGGCTGGTCAAAAGAGATTAACTGCAATATCATAGTCAAACAAGGTTGTCTCTTGTCCCCTACCATTTTTTTCATATACATTGATAAGTTAGAAGAATGCTTGGAGAAAACAGGTTGTGTTGACCTAACTCTCACTGGTATAGTCATCAATCTTCTTCTTTATGTCGATGATATCGTTCTTATGGCAAGGAGTCCCCATGATCTTGAAAACCAACTAAGAATCCTCAAGGACTTTTGCTTTAATATGGGTATGATTGTTAATACTGATAAGACTAAGGTCATGATTATTAAATCCAATAAGATCCCTTATGATACCTTTGTATATGATAACAACAACTTGGAGGAAGTGACTTCATACAAATATCTGGGAATTGATATTCACCACAAGCTCAATTTGAATTATAGCATTGAGAAAATGATTATTGGGGGATGGAAAACTTATTATGGGCTTGAAAACAATTGTAAATCAGTTGATCTTTGGAGTTGGGATAAGAAGAAATTCCTCTTTGAGACTCTTGTTACACCTGTTATTCTGTATGGATGCGAAGTCTAGGGTTGTAGTATCTCTCGTGAATCCTGGAGAAATATGGAGCAAATACAAAAGAATTTTATAACCTATAATCTCAAAATTAAAGGAAATACGCCCTATCCCATCCTCCTTGTAGAAACAAGCCTCTCCCCCATTGAGAACATGGCTATGACTAGATACCTAATGTATAAGAACAAGTTAAACAACATGGAAGACAAAAGGCTACCTAAAATTGCTTCAAAATCAAGTGATAACCACCATCGACTCAAGCGAGGATGACATAAAGACGCTTGGTCTTGGCTAAACTATCGGGGAATCATGGAAGAAACCATTTTGGAGAATAAAGAAACTATTAAAAAAAATGTCAAATAAAAATTTAAGGAAAAAATGTGGTGTGATAAAGAGTTGGAGGAAAAAAGAAAATTAAGGCATTATAAAGATGTAATCAACCCTAATCTAGAAGATCAAAATTATCTATCTGTTTTGCCAAGTGTAAAGAAAAAAATAAGCATTGCTAAGATAAGAACAAATTCTCACGAGCTCCATAGTGAAACTAGGCATTGGTCAATTCCTAAAACGCCATGGGATGAAAGAGTGTGTCACCTTTGTGACACTAAGAAGGTTGAAGATGAAAAACATTTTCTCTTAGATTGTCCAGCCTATACCCATATTAAAGCTCATTTTCAAACTATTGATCACACTACCAACCTTCCTAACCTCTTAACTCAACAAAAGTATAGTTATCTTGGAAAACTTCTCTTAATGCTTTTCGAAACAAAATTCTAAAGAATCACAAGTAATCATCTTAAAGTCCGATAGGCCAATTAAGTCTTAGTGGACGTTAATCATCATCATCATCACATCATAAATATTAAGTTTGTTGTTAAATAGAGATGAAAAGTGTAAGAATATTTCTATTTTTAAACAATTAGATTTGGAAGGGAAAAAAAGTTACTAATAACTTAAAGTATTCATATTTTTAAACTATTAAATTTAAAAATAAAAATAAAAATACTCAAGTAAAAAAAGTTTTGTTAATAATTTAGAAACATGAACATTTATGAATAAAAAAAAAAAGTTTTGTTAATATTTTAGAAACATGATTGAATAAAAAAAAAAAAATTGTTAATAATTTAGAGACATGAACATTTATGAATAAATATAGAATGTGTGAATAACTTGTTGATAATTTAAAAATATTCCTATACTATATATAATAAATGAAAATAAATATTTATAAAATTTTATAATGAGTGAATCATAAATTTTATATTTATTTTTTATAACTAAATTTTAAAAATGAAATAGGATAGAAAATATAAAGCTATTTGTTAAAAATTTAAATAATGATGTTTGTAATGTATATGTGTAATCCTCGTATACAATGTTTGAATGGCCATATTTTAAATGTAATAAAAAGAAGAAAGAACATAAGCATTAGGAAACTGAAAGTACATCTTGATACAGGATGTATGTTACGAAAACTTAGTAACAATGAAAGTATGATGCACATAATGAAAGTAATTCTTGATACAGGATGTAGGTTACAAAAATTTAGTCACAATGAAAGTATGATGCACATAATGAGTTATGGACAAATTTGAAAGTGTCCATGAGCTGTAGTAGAAATAGTGACATGTGCAGTGAAAGGGGTTGAGCAAATATGAAACTATGGTATGTATTACGAGATAAATTTATTAATAAATTGGGATTTTATTTATATAAAATATCTAGGTGAAATTATAAAAAATAAAGTATCATGGAAATAAACATATATAAAATATTAATTACAAAGTAAGAAAACAAAAGTATTAATAAATTGGGATTTTATTTGTAGTAATTAGAACTTTCATGAGTAAATGGTAATACCTTTTGAATGTATAAATAAGTTTATGTAAATAAATGGTAATACCTTTTGAATGTATATATAGGTTTATTGGTTGGACTGATAAATGGTAATACATTTTAGATGTAGATATAAGTTTATTGGTCGGACTGATATAGTTGTTGAGATGCTATATTATCAAGTTCAAGATCCAATGAATATAAAACTTCAAAAATTAAGTTATGAGTTCAGTTTAACAGCAGTACAAAGCATAGAAATCAATTTGTTGGTAATACAATCCTGCACAGAAATTAGTTAAAATTGTGGTAAATAAGATCTTACAAGGTTAAGGCAATAAAGCTTAGAAATCAATTTGTTGGTAATACAAACTTGCACAGAAATTAGTTAAAATTGTGGTAAATAAGGCCTTACAAGGTCAAGGCAATAAAGCTTATATAAACAAAAAAAAATATTTCAACTACCAATATTGTGACAAAGCAATGGCATAGTTAAAATTGTGGTAAATAAGATCTTACAAGGTTAAGGCAATAAAGCTTAGAAATCAATTTGTTGGTAATACAAACTTGCACAGAAATTAGTTAAAATTGTGGTAAATAAGGCCTTACAAGGTCAAGGCAATAAAGCTTATATAAACAAAAAAGAATATTTCAACTACCAATATTGTGACAAAGCAATGGCATTGTCTTTGAAATAAAATCATATTTTAAGTTTTATGGAATCCAATACCTAGCGAGGCAATAAAGCTTATATAAACTAAAAAGAATATTTCAACTATCAATATTGTGACAAAGCAATGGCATTGTCTTTAAAATAAAATAATATTTTAAGTTTTATGGAATCCAATATCTAGCGAGGTATGCACTCAATAATAATAACAATTCAGGATGTTCTGTCCGCTAACAAGAGCAATCATACAGGAATAACTTACCACAAAGAGGCCATTTGTCTAATATGACCACTAATACATAAGATCAAATATTTAGTAAAACATTAATTGCAGTTTAGATCGTTATAGCTCAAATCACCAACATGAAAGTTGAAAGTTTTAGTTCCTGTAAGTTGATTTAAAACAAAACAACAGAGATAACACATGGATTAGAACCTGAAGTAGAAGTGCCAAAACATCGGAGGACACCTTTTGGTTCTAAGAAAACCAAAATTTTAGGGAGGCAATACTTCACTTTAAGACAATTTGCAACCACCTATATTTCAGTGGTGGTTTGGAAGTATAGATAATTTTTCCCAAATTTATACATTGAAATAGTTATTGATAACAAAATTTTAGGGAGGCAATACTTCTCTCACTTTAAGACAATTTGCAACTACATATATTTCAATATATTTCAGTGGTGGTTTGGAAGTACAGATAATTTTTTCCAAATTTATACATTGAAATAGTTATTGATAACAGAGGTATGTTTAAAACAAATTTCACTTGTTATCTTTTACACTACAACAAAATTCTCCAACAAAAATTAAATGATCTCCACAAGTTAACGTTTGATCCTTAAATCTATCAAGATCTCAAATGCAAACAAACACACTCTATTAAATAAGGAATTTGGAAGTATATGCAGATTGGAGCACTTTAGCATTGGAAGCTATGAAGTCCTCAAAAGAATTTGGAATATTTGCAGCTCTCATTCTATTCCGGGAGGTTTCTCACGTTTCCAAACTCCAGGTGGAAGCGTTTTCGAATTCACGCACCCAGATAAGTCAATATGTAGGAGATTCTGTAATTTCCAAAAATATTTTGGAAGCTCCTGTAAATTGAAGCACCCAGACAGGTCGATATATTCGAGGTTCGTTAAGTTCACAAAGGAATCTGGCAGCGACTTCATATTTGGACACTCCCTTAACACCAAGCATTTCAAAGACTTCAGATGACAGAGTTCATCTAGAAAAGTTTTGAGATTAACCTCCTCCATACGTTCATTCCGGTGCAGGACAAGTTTTTCGAGATTCTTTAGCTGTCCAAAGGACTTTGGAATCTTTGAAAGGGGAGCATCAACAATCAACTCCCTCAACAGCGGCGGTGCCTGCAATGTTCACATTTTCAAAGTGGGTTTGACCCCTCGATATAACTTTGGTGCAGAGTGGTATTTGAAGAAGGAATACTAAGGAGCAGAGAGATTTTTACAATATAACAAAAAAGAAAAAAAAAATCGTCAAAAAATTGCATACCGGATGTTCATCTGGCCACAATGTTTCCAATTTGATACTCTTTATTTCCAAAACACGTAACTTATTTAGTGGAATCCAGGGAGGTAGGGAGGTGAACGGGCATGAATGCCAGCAGAGCCACACTAGCTGTGGTGAGAACCACACTAGTTGTGGTGAGTGCACAATACTGAATATGCTTTCCACGCAATTACCGTTAGCCTTAAGCACCTGCAACCTGCTCATATTGTTTAACAAATGACTGGCCAACAAGTGACTGGCCGGAAGCGCAGCAAGGTTTTTTAACGATTGTGGATCAGGCCATTCGGAGCCATGTTGGTGAACCATGCCAATTCCGCGCACCTAATGCATGAGTGGCATTCTTAACTTTAAAAATTGAAAACTTATAGACAATCTTGAGAATACAACACTATTTTGCAACTTGGTCTAGAGCTTCAAAATACGTACATGTGATAATCGGTCAAACAGATCATGAAGGAGGCTGTCAATTGGGCGCCAAAGCCGACGCGGAGTTGCTGTCTCTCCAATATCTCTGCCCAGGTCTCTAAGGTGGTCGTGCATTCTTATGCGATTTTCTGTGTCCACCTCCATTAGACACCTGTTCTGTAGTTTCCAAAGACCCAGCCATCCGTTCCAGCCAGACCCGTCCCAGATTCTAACGGCGGTATCACAGTCTTCTCCTATAAAGAAACAGGCCATGTCTAAGAATATCTGCTGCTCTTCTTCATCGAGACCGTCATAGCTAATTTTAAGCCGGTCTTTTATATCGCGGTGAAGTGTTGTGGAGAATTTTTTCAACTGCTCTTCCCATTGCCGCAAATCATCTTCCCCACAAAGAAGCGCGCCAACTACTTCAAGAGATAATGGCAATCCCTGGCAGGCATCCAAAAAGTTTTCAACCACTTGTTCAAATCGTTCAACAGGATTCGGCTTGCCGAAGGCATGCGAGCAAAAAAGCTCTCGGGAGTGTTCTAGATCGAGACCTACTAAGTTGTAAATAGACGTCTCTAAAATCCCCGAGCTTTTAAGAACATCTTTCTGGCGAGATGTAATTAAGATTAAGCTACTTTTATGAATGCCACCTTTCACCGGTACAAGTAATGCATCCAGCTGCTTAATGTGATCCACATTATCTAAAATTATGAGGGCGAGAGGAGGTTCGATCTTCTTTATACCATCATCGATAGGAGCTTCGATCTTCTGTATACCATCATCGATAGGAGCTGGGAGATAATGTTTGATCTTCTGTATACCATCATTGATGTCAGCTATTGGCTCAGAACATCGAGCCAAGTCCTTAAGAAGTTTACTCTGCGAGGATTCTACAAGTTTCCCACTGACATCAGATAAATGGCAAGATCGATTGTACTTTGATGACAGACGGTTAAAGATTTCGTTTGCGAGAGTCGTTTTGCCAACGCCACCCAGCCCTACAATTCCTATAACCCTAGGCTCCTTAGTCTCGCTGCTTTGCTGCTGTAAGGACATTTGCATTTCAAAATCTTTTACTTTTTTATCCAAACCGATTGGATATTTCGCCACATGGACTTGTCTTTTAACGTTTTTTAACACTCCTTCCACGATTCGTTGGATGATGTCATGCTGCTCACTGAACAATATCCAGAGTACAATTCTTCGTCAGAAATGCTTATATAAAATGTCATATACATATCAAACCAACTAATTAACCCTAAGATTAAGGTCTCACCCATTATAATTCTCCAATTCGAAACCGCTTATGTTTGCAGCATCAGAAAGAGCCTTCCTCCATTTTTCTATAGTGTCGGGCTGGTAACGTGGCCGGTGTTGATGGGTTTGAGTGTCAAATGTTGTCTTCATTTCGAGCAATCGCAGAGCTCGAGCATACACTCCTTCATGTTCGCGCTGCACCCACCGAAGATCTGAAGGCTTGACACCGACGTAGAAAACCGGAAGAATGGTTGCCCTCGACTGCAACATGAGTAAGAGCTCGTCCAGACACCAATTTGATTCCGCATAATTTTGAGAGAAAATCGCTATATGGACGGAGGCTTTTAGAATTGCACCTTTGATTTGAGCAGTTAAGTCGTCTCCTTCTTGCAATTCCCGCTCGTCCAGAAACACTCCCAAACCGTATCCGCGAAGGCGATTGTAGAGATCGGTGGCGAAGGTTTTCTTGCAATCAGGCCCGCGGTGGTTTAAGAAGACATCATATACATAGGAGTTGTTGTGGGCATATGAGATAGATGCGGAGGTGGAGGAGCATGAGGATGTAGATGGCAGGCTAAGGTGTGCCATGGGATAAGGTAGCAAAAACGTAAAATGAAGATGTAAGTTAGAGATTGGAAATGTGCGCTCAACCTTAATATTTTCTTCCTCCTCGTGTGCCAGATCTCAAAACTGCAAAGTGGCTACCAGCTTGCAGGCCTGTGGTACTCTCTCCTATCTGTCCCAATGCTTCCAAATCGATCGTTCAAGTCAAAACAGCAATGCTCGCTTTAACGATGAAAGGGTTTCAAGAAGGGATGGGAGAGTTTTATGGGGAACGAAATCACGCGTCTTGCCGTTTGGCACATGTGCGCTTAGGTCATGGGGAACCAGCCAACGCCTTTCTTTAATTGGCAATGACCACACCTAGACCCTTTATTCTGTTCAGAATGCGTGTATGCGAAACAGATGGCATAGACCGACAAAGGGGAATAGATATTCGTTTTAACAACTAGTCATTTAGATACTCGGGAGGGAAGATTGCTCCCGAGTTAACCCACTCCCTATTCATTTATTCATTTACCAGATTCCCAAGAGGTCGCCAAAAAGGAGTCAAACCAAAGTGCACCTGCAAATTGCTTTGCCCAGCGCCCTCCATCTTTTCACGTTCAACATTACCTTTTATAATAAAATAACCGGGAAACCATCTTGTGTTATGCAGAGGCCAGGGCATTCCGTGCATCAGAATTCAGGGCCCAGAGCATCTTGGGCGGTGTGCATCTTGTCCGGTAAGACTCCAGATGCTTGCATGCTGCATTCCTGTCCAGATGCATGGCATCTATTCTCTTAGATGAATGCGCGTCTAGCTGTAAGCCATCTGCAGGAAGCTTACAGTCAAAACGCGTTTGAGAGAGACAGAGAAAGGACCCGAAATTCCCGCTGTAAAAGACAAGATGCACACCGTCCGAGAGCTTTCCGCTGTGCATGCAATCAAATCACAAGATGCTTTGGGGGTCTGCGTAAAAAGCCATCAACGTAAAAAAAATGGTTGCCGACAGTGCTTTAGGTGAGTTTTTTTTCAAAAACATTATTGAACTTTTATCATTTTTTTTAATCGATGGTTAGAAATTGCCTGGAATTTGACGTTCTACAGAACGTTTTTTTCATTTTAAGAAGTATTCGATACTTAGATACCAAATCTGCACGGCAATATTTAAGGGTATGTAAAATCCAAACCCATCAAATCTAAGTTTTACTGGGTAAAGTATCCGTCATAATTTTTGGTAGGTATTTATTTTATTTAAGGTCTCTCAAACTTACGGCAGCTACAGACTTGACAGAGGTTAGTTTTAAGAGTAAATGAAATTTGATGTTGCTTTATTCTTGAACAAATGAAATTTGATGTTGTTTTCATTTTAGTTTGCTTACACTTCACTGATTTACTGAAAGGTTAGATGTAAAATTTGAGCTCAGCCATTACTATTGGCTTGCAATTTGCAATGAATTTGATGGAAATGCTTTAGCTATGCTTCTATTTCCCCACCAAAACTGATAGTATTTCTTCTTTTGAAGTTCCAAAAATAAAATCTATATAACAACAATAAAAAAATTGACACCCATGAATCTACCAAAAACATAAAATGAAGACATAAAAATCAAACAATTGTCACCAAATTTTCACTTGATATAACAATAAAAAAATTGACACCCATGAATCTGCCAAAAACATAAAATGAAGACATAAAAATCAAACAATTGTCACCAAATTTTCACTAGACAGATAAGGTAAATTTGAAATCCCAAACCCTGATTGAAATTACAAGTTTTGAAAATAAAAAATGTCATCATGAAAACCTGTTTATGAATTTATTTACACTTTTATAACTTAATTTGTGAAATTGGAAAATTTCATTGTTATTTTTATGGGGATTGTCATTAAATAATTGATAGAGGATGTTGGATATACATTACTGGATTTGAAAATTTACAATATTGGTGCTGAAAGTGCTTAAGTAAAGGTCAATGTGCCATCAAACACGGGTTTACTCCGGGACCGTTGGTCTACTAGCAGCGAACTTAAGCTTCCCTTTCCGATTGCTAGGGAATGGGATAACTTCACTCTTGCTCTTAATGCCGTTGGAATCTCTCTCAATGACTGTCCGGACTCTCTTCTGTGGGCTGGGGGTGATGGATCGGGCTTCCTAACTGTAAAAAACGCCTATGCGGCTCTCTACCACATTGGCGACTGCAGTGATGAGATCCCGTGGCTTCTTTCCATTTGGAATTGGTCCATTCCGCTAAAGATAAAAAAAATTGTTTGGCTGTGTATCAAGGAGAGACCGCTCACCTGGGAGGCACTCCAAAATAGAGGCTGGCAGGGGCCCGGTCGCTGCCCCCTGTGCAATTTAGCTACGGAAAACATAAATCACCTCCTAATTCATTGTGACTTCACCGTGTATATATGGACGAACATTTTACAGCCTTTGTCTCCTTCTCTTAAATGGAAGGGCGACTCCGTCTCAGAGTGTTTTGCAGCTTGGCAAAAACTCAATTCAGCTCCTTTTTCTTTGGCTGCACTTGTTTGCTGGTGGATCTGGATAGAAAGGAACCAGGTTCTTTTTGAAGGGCGGCCTCCCTCCTGCCAATCTGTTCTCCACAGAATTCGCTCCAATTTCAAATGGCAACCGACCTCCCTAAAGTTGTTTCAAGCAAAAGCTATCGATTTTCATCTGTCGGATGGCTCAACACTTGTTTTCTTTGATGGTGCAGCTCTTCAAAGCGGCCTCTGTTGTGGGGCAGGGGGCACACTCAAAGCACACCAATCAAGGACGACAAAGTGGTTCCTTAATTGTGGAACGGGTACAAACAACAAAGCTGAGTTACTAGGCCTTTGGGTTTCTCTATCCCTTTCAAATTTCTGGTCTTTAGACCACCTCATTGTATTGGGTGATTCGAAACTGATTATTGATTGGATAAATCAATCTAGCAAGCTCCATTCAGTCCACTTAGAAGGATGGAAACAAGAAACGCGGATGTTAGCTAACAAATTCTCTGACATCCAGTTCCGTCATATCCACAGGATTCACAATAAGGCTGCGGATGCGCTATCTAAGAGGGCACTCACTGGCGTAGTTGGTAGGCTCTTGGTCTATCACAACGAAGATGGTTTAGAGAGCCAAATCTCCACCTTTAATCTCTTCGAAGGTTAATGACTCAATTGTTGCTATCGAGGCTCATTACGCAGTGTTTCCATCGCTTAACACTCGGCTGGGTTTGCTTTGTCTTCTTCTATTCACAGTTACAATGCTTCTCTGTTCTTTCCTTCTGCTTAAGGATGAGAGGAACCTATTGAAGAGGGCGACCTCTATTTCAGCGTTTCTCGCTATTCTGAGACTGTTTTATCTGTAGTGGTCTGCACGTTTCAATGTCTGGTCAACAGCATTATCTTTTCAGCTTTGGCAATATTTGTGTAAATGAATTTATACCTAATATAAATTTGAGGCAATTTTTTCATGGAAAAAAAAAAGTGTGTATTTTTAAAAACATTATTGAATTTTTGATAGACGATTGGAATTATAAGTTTTGAAAATGTAGTATAGACATTGGAGTAGTTTGGAATTATAAGTTTTGAATTGTAAAATTGGAAAATTTCATTGTTATTTTTATTACAAATTTTTATTAAATAATTTGTTTAGGAAGGAGTTTGGTCAACATTATGTAATCAGTAAATGTTGTATAAATTTAGAAATACATTGTTGGATTTCAAAATTTACAACATTTATTATTTATTGTTGGATACATATTAATACCATGTTTTATTTTATTGTTGGGTGCATATTAATACCATGTTTGAATATGAAATTGGACAAAAATTTTAATTAAAAAACAAAAATGGAATTTGTCTTAAACTTTGTCTCTCACTTTCACACTATAAAGGAAAGAGATTTTTAATTTAATTTAGATATTAATTTCCACTGAAGGTCAAAGTTGGCCCATGTAATTGCAAAGGGATACAATATGTAAAGATGACAAGGGGGAGGCAAAATCACAACTTAACAAATCAACTTCGATATTTCTATATTTGAAGGTCAGATAGATGCATATGTTGTAGATAAGTGCTTGAATCTACTAGAAGGATATTTTTATGTCCGTAACTTTTCAAATAGAGAAAAGATTACTTTTGCACTCCTCAAAGTCGTTCCTCGTGTCAAAAATTGGTGGGAAACTTTCTGTGAGCAAAAGGCAACATAGAAACCCTCATTATTTATAGTCGCGGCCACCTGGGAATCCTTCAGGGATGTTATTAAGGAACAATACTGATAAAATGGGAGAGTAGAGTGATATGAACAAATATTCTATTGCTTACAATATCAATATAATGGACTCTATTATATAGAGTGTACAGGTTGTTATCAGATCTAACTTATTCTAAAGATAACTGGAGAGGTTGAGAGAATATCTCAACCACACACCAAACTAGGATCTCACCAATCCAACTCTCTAACAACCTCTTAATAATAGGATTACACAACTCACGTAGAGATTAACTCTACCTCTCAATACATTAGCAAGAACATTAGATAAGTAGGAATTATATATTCCAACACTCTCCCTTAATGACTACTTATCTAAATATCTATGTGGTCATATCTTCGTGTGCTTCCTCTT
>ML786623.1:209062-228454 GCA_009831015.1 Picea engelmannii
CTGAAATCCTTCTGGTTGTTCAATGTAGACTTCTTCTTCAAGTTCCCCATTCATAAAAGATGATTTTACGTCCATCTGATATACTTTAACATTTTTGGAGCATGCATAAGCTAAAAGCAAATGGATTGCTTCCATTCTGGAAACTGGGTCAAATGTCTCTTCAAAGTCAATTCCTTCAATATGAGCATATCCTTTACATACCAATCTAGCTTTGTTCCTTGTAACCTGTCCATATTCATTCAATTTATTCCTGAAAATCCATTTTGTGCCGATCACATTCTTATTTTTTGGTCTTGGAATCAATTCCCAAGTGTCATTTTTATCTATTTGATCCAATTCTTCATCCATGGCCTTATTCCAAAATTCATCCTTGCTGGCTTCTTCAAAACAGTTTGGTTCAATTGTAGATAAGAGTACTAGGTGTGTTTATTTTTGTGAACAGATTCTTCTTCTAGTCTCAACTCTTGCATCTTTGTTTCCGATAATCTGATCTAAAGGATGATTCTTCTGTACTCGTTTACTGGGTGTCTTTGGAGATACTTGTTGAATTTTTTCTTTTGCTTCTATCATATTCTCTTCATCTTCCTCTTCTACTTCATTTTCATCTTATGCTTCTTCTTCTAAGGGTTGTTTAATCGATTCATTTTCTTCCTTTGATTCTGGTCTGCCTGTTTCATCAATTGTTACGTTGATGCTTTCCACAACTTTGTTCAATTTTAGATTGTAACACTTGTATTCTTTCCTTGTACTTGAGTAACCAACAAGTACTCCTTTGTCCACGTGAGAGTCAAACTTTCCTATTCCTCCATCTTCTCTTTTGATATAACATTTTCTTCCAAAAACTCTGAAGTGCTTTACGTTTACTGGTCTTCCTTTCTATAGTTCGTAAGGAGTTTTGTCAGTGTTGTTTCTGAGCATTACTCTATTTTGAATGTGAACTGCTATATGCACTGCCTTTGTCCAAAAAATATCTGTCAATTTTGAATCCATTAGCATTGTTCGAGCAATTTCCTATACTGTCATGTTCTTTCTTTCAACAACTCCATTTTGTTGAGGTTTCCTAGCAACGGATAATTGCCTTTTTATTCCATGATTGTTGTAGTAGTCCATAAATTCCTTTGACGTGAACTCTCCTCCATTATCAGATCTCAAACATTTGATTCTTGAGTCCATTTCATTTTCAACCATTTCCTTTTAGATATTGAAGTTTTCAAAAGCTTCTGACTTATTGTTGAGAAAGCAAACTGCAATCATTCTTGTATAATCATCAATTAATAACATAAAGTACCTCTCACCTTTCATTCCCTTTGTTGTAGTTGGTCCAACTAGATCAGTATGCACAATTTCCAGTGGTCTTGTCATTGAATATTACTTTGATTTGAACCTGGTCTTTGTTTGCTTTCCTTGTTAACAATTCTTGCATAAAGTGTTTGTTGGTTTCGTGATCTGGGGCATTTCTCTAACTTCTTCTCTTTTGCTGACTTTGACAAGGTTATCAAAATGCATGTTACCTGTTTTTTTGTGCCATAGCCAACTTTCATCTTCCTTTCCTAGACAACACTTTTCATTTCCAATTTCACTTAACACATATATGTTGCTTGAAGTTCTTGCAACTGTAGCAATCAATCTCCCTGAACCTTCTTTTCTTATCTCACACTTTTGTGAATCGAAAGTCATTTTATGACCTTGGCCACACATTTGACTCACACTTAGAAGATTATGTTTCATATCTTTTACTAGTAAAACATTTTCTTCCTTTTCATTCTTATTACCAATTAAGACTGTGCCTTTTCCAATGATTTTGGCTGACTCATCATTTCCAAAGGAGACTGATCCATCTCTTTTCTTTTGTAATGTAAGAAACTTGTCTCTATCACCTGTCCTATGTTTTGAACACCCACTGTCAACATACCAACTGCGTTTCTTCTGCTTAGCTTGTAGAATGAATGTGCATTCTTCATTGCTATACTGATCTTGCTTTCTTATCCATGTCCTTTTCTGTGGTTCCTGTTTGTGACCGTTGTTATTCTGTTGAGGTTCTTTAGGAGGGATTGTCATTCTTCACTCTTTGGCCATGTGTCCAAAATTGTTACATTTGTAACATTCCACTTCATTGCTCAAAGATTCAAACCTGAGTAACTTCTTCTCTGTGTTTCACTAGGCCTTCTTGAATAACCCCTTTGTGTATAACTCTCAAAGTTGTTGTTGTTTCTGTTGTTATCTCTGCAATTCACAGCTTTATGTCCAAAATTATTACATGCATAACATAAACCAAAAAATATAGTTTGATACCTGGGAGTTGAAGATCTTCTGAAAGGAGGTGCGCTTATGAATCCTTCTTCTTCTTGAGGCCTATCTGTCTGTTGTTGATTATGAAATTTCAAACTTCTCGGTGGAGGAGTGTCCCTGTAATCTTCCTTGTATATCTTCTTACCCCCTTTGTTTCTGCATAGATTTTTGGATATGTTTCTTGCTCTGTTGTTTTGGAGCTTGATCCCTTTTCTGTTTGATTGTATCCAAGTTTGGTCTTGTCAAAATGAGATTTTTGATTGCTGATAATGTCATCCAAAACTTTTGAGCTATTCTACATATTTTTCTTTTGAATATTGTTTCTTAGTGTGACAATCTTTGCTTCTAAGTTTCCAATGATCATGTCCTTTTCTTCTAGTTGTTCTTTGAGTGCTTCTTTAATTCTTTTATCTTCTTCTATTTGAACCTTCAATTTTGTGATCATTTGTTCTAGTTCTTGAGTGTCTTCTTTCTTGTCTAGTTCTACTTGTAGTTTCTTGTTTTTCTTCTTTTCTCTTCTGATAAATTCTATGGCACACATTAATTCTTCTTGAAAGTCAACTTCTGCCTCTTCAATTTCTTCTTCAACTTTTTCATATTCTTCTTTGGCTTCTTCATATTCTTCTTCGAAGTCTTATTCATCAGAGTCTTCTACTACCATGAATATAACTCTTCCTGTCTCATTGTCACTGACTTCATTTTCATTGGATGATGAGATGTCTTCTTTGGTGCATAAGCTTTTCTTGAAAAATTTCTTTGTAGTTCTTTTGCCTTTATATGTTTGTTTGCCTTTTGAGTAACCTTCATCATTTCTCTTTTTCTTATGAGGACATTTGTTAGAAAAATGACCAATACCATCACAATTAAAACAAATTAAAGGAAGCTTACCTCTATACCTACTGTTGGTTCCCTTGTTTAGTCTTTTGACGGAGTTGGCCACTTCTTCATCATCTTCCGAGACGTCACTTTTGCTGCTATATTCTTCTTGTTGATCTTTCTTCTACTTTGATCTTTTGGATGCTTTGAAGACTGTTTCTTTTACATCTGGATTTTTCTGTTTATTTCTCATTTCATATGCTGTGAAGATTCCATGCAGTTTGTCCATTCTTATTGAGTTTAGATCCGATCTTTCTTCTAGTGATGATATCTTAGGGTTAAATCTCATAGGAAGAGATCTTATTACATTTTGAACAATTACATATTCTTTGATTTCTTCTCCTAATCCTATGATTGCATTCACTGTTTCATCGACTCGTAAGAAGTAGGCTGCAATATTCTCATCTTCCTTCATTTTTAATTGTTCGAACTGACCCCTGTAAGTTTGAAGCTTTGCTGCTTTGACTTTTGTATCTCCTTCATAAATATTTCGAAGCTTGTCCCAAATCTCTTTAGTGGATTTACAATGTGTAACTTTGGTGAATATCGTTTCACTGAGACCATTCAAAAGTGCATTTGTGGCTTTGGAAATATTTTGACTGAGTTTCAATGCTTTGTCATTTGTTGGTGGAACTGCTGGTGTTGTGTATCCATCTACAATTGATTGCCAAATTTTAAATCCTCGTGCCTATATATATGTCTTCATCCTTATGCTCCAAAAAACATACTTCTATCCATGAAACTGTGGTATTCCATATTTATACAAGTTGTTTCTCTCCATGATCTACCTTTTAGTGGTTAAACTGATTTTTGAAGGAACCTTCTTTGATACCAATTGTCGGATTACTGAGAGGGGGGGTGAATCAATAATAGAGCAATAATAATCCTTTTTAACCAAATAATCCAAGTGTTATGTCAATGTAGAATTATCATCCAATAATGAGCAATGAAAAAATGAACAATCATACGCATACACAGTACACCAGTCTTTTACATGGAAATCCAAAGTGGGAGAAAACCACAGAATGATTTTTCTTATATGTCTTGAATAATTACATTCATTGGAAGCACCAACTTCCTTTGTTTTCCAGCTGCAACTGGAAAGAGGCTCCAACCCCATGGTTTCTCAGGTTACAACCTGAAGGAAGCTCCAACTCCCTGATTCTCTGGCTACAACCAGAAGGAGGCTACAACCCCCTATGTTCTCTAGCTACAATCAAAAGGTGGCTACAACCACCTGTCCTTGCCCCATCCAACCACCCTGAAGTAGAAGTAGAATGATGGAATCACTGTCACACTATCACTGTAAACCTGTACCAATAAATCTGAACCATGCATCAACTATGAATCAACCTGTGCCTCAACTTGTAATCAACTTGTACCATAAACAAGTGCATCAACCATGCACCAACCTGTACCATAAACAAGTGCATCAAAACATGTACTAAGTATGTACCAATCATGTGTCAACTACGCATCAACTATGACTCATAAATATGTACCAACATCATCAACTATACACCTCTTGTATGTGCCAACTCATCAACTACTTGTCTCAACCATGTACTCAACATGTACCTCAACCAAAATCTCTCATCAATTTCATCATCCAAATATGATTTGTAGCTCTGTAATAGACTTGGTGCATATTATCACATTCTTTCAAACCTTCCTTAACTTTAACAACAAGAGACTAGCATTTCCATCAAACGTTTCTTTAGTCTCACATGCCTAGTTTTGGATCAGTCAACAACCCTAACTTGAAGTAATCATAAATTTGTACCTGTAATGTATAAAGATATTAAAATTATACACAATGTTCTTTAGTGTGTTTTATGCAATTAATCTAGGTGTCACTACTTGGAACCTCTTAGAAAATGAGTTATAGCAAAAATGGCATACCTTGCTGAATTTTGGCTTATTCTAGAGAGCGACCTTGTAGAACGTGCCCCGCATGGAATATTTGTTTAATTGATATGAAACTTTTACAAAACATAATAAATACTGTACCCTAACCAACACGTTTTGTCTCACTGAATGTGTATCTGTTATGAAGAGGTTATGACGTTTTTACTCGAAACACCTGTTTTTGACTAGTTTCAGGACTAGCCACAAACCCTATTTTCCACGGAGTGTAACTACCAAAATACAATGATCCACAAGATGAATTTTCTTACCACGGATACTTGGATATGTTTTCTCAATGGAATAGCAATTTCACGGTCTGAATCATTACAAAAAAAAATTATAGCGAAAATGGTGAGATGACCTGTAAATAACATACCTTAGAAAGCACCATAAAAAAAATTTATCCTTCCTTGCATTTCGACCTTCTTTTCTTCACCTTCGCCCATAATTTAGGCTTATATATCCTTGGTTACCTCAAACACCTATAGATATTCAATATTCTCAAGTGTGTATTAAATGAGAGAGCCTTGCCTCTTATTTATACTCTCCAAGTAGGTTCCTTAAAAACATTTTCTAGGTCACTTTACTCACTTTCCTTATTTTAGGGTTAACCCACTTCTAATTTCTCCATTACATTTATTATTTAAATAATTTATTTTGTATTCACTTTGAATTGTAGTACCCTCATCACTTCACTTTATTATTTACCTTCTAAAATCTCTTAAACCACTTTGATTACTTTGACCTTTTGGGGCTTTTAGATGATATATGAGGGTCCTCCAACTTCGTAAGGCCATCACTCTCAAACCGTGAGGAGTTATGTGATATTCCACATACCACCAGAAATGGAATGACATGTATTATCCATATATAATAGTATTACCTGAAAATATATCAAAACTCATATCATTATCCATCAAACAAACTTGGGTCCATTACCCAAACCTGGGGTCTCCAACTTCTCATGGCCATAACTCTCTAACCGTGAGGAGTTATGTGACGTTCCACATACCACCGAAAATGACATGACAAGCACTATCCATCTATGATAGTTTCACTGAAAAATTCACTGACCTTCATCTCATTATTCCACAATTAAGCATGAGTTCTCTAACCATACTTCTTAGGATAACTCAATCTACAAAGCATCTTCCCATGAGGGATTTCACCATAAGGGGACCACTTTGGAGTTCATCCATCTGTACTTCTTATTAACCATGAAAAGACAATAATGAGTCATATTTACATCAAACAATCTTGGGTCCATTACCCAAACATTTATGCTACGGGGCTTTCTTCAAGGGTTGACATCAATGACAACCAACCTTAATCAACATAGGGTTTGGTGGTGTCAGACGATTTGATGATGACTTTGCATATCTAGATGAAGGAAGACCCTTGCACATGAAGACATGGCCTTTGGAGGCCCAATGTCTCCCTCAAGAACCTCAATGTCTTGCTCATTATGAAAAAACATTACCCCTAAAGGGCATGACGTCACCCCTAAAGGGGATTTACTTTATGCATTATTTGAATTTTAAGTACTAAAGGGGAAAATAGAGGAGGTCAACCTCCTTAATTTTTCTATTACCCTAGTTAAGTGGAAAAATTAGTTTTGCAAGACCTTGTATAAATAAAGGTCTTGCTCATTTCATTTTGAACATAACACACTTGAGAATTACATAAATGTTGGCTGAAATTTTCGCCCTACTTGGGAAAATCGCATATCTCTCTCTCTCTCTTGTTATTTGTGGATGATACTCCTTGTCTATTTGAGGAATAAGCTAGCAGTTATCTCTTGGATATTTGTTATTTCTTTGTGGTGGAATATTTTCGGTAGAGAAGGGTTTTACTAGCTATCTATTGGAATTGGTGAGGAATTTTCTGCATATTGTTGTCATTTCTTCTTGTTTCATAGTTATTCTTGTCCAAACCCTTGGAGGAGTATAAGGGCATACACCCTCCACCAAGATCTATCATTTTTTCATTGAATAAGAGTTTTCTAAGGTTGCTAGGAGGAGTAAAATGGCTTACACCCTCCTAGATTTACCTTGCAAGATTTGTTTTCTCTAGGGAGTAAAAGGCTTACACCCCTAGAGAAGTAAAAAATATAGCCTTTACACAAGAGACCACCTAACCCAATTGATAAGGCACTAATCTACTTGCATTGGAGATATAAAACCATTGCATTGGTATACGTAAAAAGTTGATATTTTGTAATTGTCTAAGTTGGAAGCTATTCCTCATGCTTAAAGGCTTTCATGTGCCCTTGAGGCATTGTGATTGGCCAACTAATTCTTCTTTCTAATATAAATTTGAGGAATAAGCTAGCAGTTATCTCTTGGATATTTGTTATTTCTTTGTGGTGGAATATTTTTGGTAGAGAAAGGTTTTACTAGCTATCTATTGGAATTGGTGAGGAATTTTCTGCATATTGTTGTCATTTCTTCTTGTTTCATAGTTATTCTTGTCCAAACCCTTGGAGGAGTATAAGGGCATACACCCTCCACCAAGATCTATCATTTTTTCATTGAATAAGAGTTTTCTAAGGTTGCTAGGAGGAGTAAAATGGCTTACACCCTCCTAGATTTACCTTGCAAGATTTGTTTTCTCTAGGGAGTAAAAGGCTTACACCCCTAGAGAAGTAAAAAATATAGCCTTTACACAAGAGACCACCTAACCCAATTGATAAGGCACTAATCTACTTGCATTGGAGATATAAAACCATTGCATTGGTATACGTAAAAAGTTGATATTTTGTAATTGTCTAAGTTGGAAGCTATTCCTCATGCTTAAAGGCTTTCATGTGCCCTTGAGGCATTGTGATTGGCCAACTAATTCTTCTTTCTAATATAAATTAATGCTACAACCATTAGGGTTGCAGAAAACTCATCTAAATCTCTTCATTTACTCACTATTCTACCACTGAAATCTACATGTAAGCCTTGGTGATTATTCTACTAGTTATTGGCTAATTCTTGGATGGTTTACTTGCTTGTTTCTGTGGTTAGATTTTTTTTTTGTAGAAATTGTTTTCTACAGCCATTTGGTTGCTACAATACTTGCTGATAACATCATATAACAACCCTATAACATTATCAAAATCTTGCTCTAATCATTGGAAGTTTATCTACTCATTGTTAGGTTTATTTCCAAGTATCTTGTGCATGATTTTGATTGATAATTTACATCTATCATTACTTGTTCATTGCTGATATATATATTCCAACAGCGCTGCAATTTTGGGACAACAAGGTATCTTGCTAATACTCATTGTTTAAAGGCTTGTTTTATCATATTTTTTCTTATTCTGGGCAGGGCTAACGTTGTTTTGCAAGTGCATAACCCTTGGAAACAATTTACCCTTTCACAAGACTCTTTCTCAAGTCGTTTTCCACTCCCAAGATTAACCTATAGGGTAATCACTCATCATCATCTCACTTTCCATATTAATCCCCTTAGGGTCATCGTGATTCCCTCCTTGTGTTGACTTATCATCACTAAAGTGAGGGGAGTGTTTATCTAAGGTGAAAGTGGGTAGGTACTCCCATAGTTGTCACACTTTTGTGGATTGGGTTGGGCTTTTCCCAATATATAGATTGTGTGATAACATGTCCTATAATTAGAGGGATTTTGTTTATCCACACTTTTAAAAATAGGTACAATGAGGCTTTGAGTCTGTTAGAACCCTATATAATAGGGGAATCAGTATTCTGACTAATATGTATCTATTTCAGGCATTACGATTTTGCTCATGACGCATAGTGAAGGCAGCAGAAAGTGCTCGATTCTGACCAAGCATAAGCCAAGAACCTGCACACGAACTTCAAAGCATGTTAGAATTCCGATGCATTTTAGCAAAAAATTATGAATTGGTTTGAATGGAAATTTTTTATTCTTGTGGTTTATTAGCCAAATTTGGTTTTTATAATCGATTTTCGGTCTTTTGGGCCAAAATTGGCCCCTCAGCCTTTATGCAGAGTGTTTTGTTTTGTTTTTCAAAATATAAATTGTTTGAAAAACTATTTTCCAAAAGGTATATTGGCCGAGGGCCAATCTCCAAGCACTCAACACTGAGAGTTAGCACCATTTCACAAACCAACAACAACCACGCAAGCCAACGCCAATGCCAAACTCCAAAGCATAGCCTTGGGCTCACATCGTCGATTGTATATTGTAATCGTGCGAATATTTAAACTCTGAAAGATTCTCTTCCTTCGCTGATGTGGGACTAATCTCCAAGATGTAAAAAATATATAAAACGCAGCTTCTAAACCTTATGCCAGGTGTTTGAATCAGATTCAAGGTGTCAAATGCAGGGAAGCACGCATGCGTAAAGGGTAATTAGGTGCCAAGGCGAATGTACATGTGTCCAAAATATGTGATCTCGGTGCTGTTAGTTCTGAAACTCAGGCTGCATACACCCATGACAGGAAATCAAAAAATATGGCCTTGAAATGCCATTTGTCCAAATGTATGTCCACCAAGAAGATCGTTGTCGTCAATAGAAGGTGTTGTTTCATCATATTTTGATTATCTGCTCGACCTGGCAAGATGCCATCGTAATGAAGGAAATAGTGTAAATAAAGAAGAGGATCCTTTTGTCGGGTTGGCCATTCACACTGAAGGAGCTGAGGGCAGTGACTCTACAAATAATCTTTTTTCAGGGTTGGTGCTTGGTAACAATAGTGAGATGGAGAATGTTGATACAGGAACATCAAACAAGGAAAGTGGTAGTTTCTTTAGTTGATTCTGCTCAAAATATAGAGCAAAGTAATAGCAAACTTTCTGTACAATCAGAAAGCTTGGATGACATTTTTGGTTCTCTATCCATCAATCCATCTCTATCAGAGAGTTATCAACAGACTGTGAATTTGGGGAATGCTACTTCTAATGATCCAAGAATGGGACTTCTTTGAGACAGTGAGGGCATGTCCACGCATGTGATGAGGGGGTTTAGGCCTGAGGCTTTTCCTGTTTATGCTACCCTTGCCACTGAATTTGCATTATTTGATAAGTGGTTTGCTTCTGTGCCCACTTCAACCCAGCCCAATAGGTTTTATGTTCATTCTGCAACTTCTCATGGTTCCTGCAGTAATGTCAGGAGAGATTTGATGAAAGGATTCCCACAGAATACCATTTTTGATTCCCTTGAGGAATCAGGACTGTCGTTTGGTATTTATTATCAGAACATCCTTGCAACTCCGTTTTTCAAGTCCCTTAGAAGGCTCAAGCATGTGTTCAAGTTTCATGATTATGCAGCCTCATTCAAATTTGCATGCGAAGCTGGGTACTCTGCCCAACTATGTTGTGATTGAGAAGAGATACTTTGATGTCGAACTTCTCCCTGCCAATGATGATCACCCTTCTCATGATGTGGCCGAGGGACAAAAGTTTGTCAAGGAAGTGTATGAAACGCTCAGAGCCAGTCTTCAGTGGAATGAAATGATGTTTTTCATCACTTATGATGAGCATGGAGGATTCTTTGATCATGTCCCAACTCCAGTTGCTCATGTGCCCAATCTGGATGGTATAATTGGGCCCGAGCCTTACTACTTTACCTTCGATTGGCTTGGAGTTCGTGTAACAACCATTTTGATATCTCCTTGGATTGATAAAGGAACAGTCATCCATGAACCAAATGGGCCTACTCCACATTCACACTTTGAACATTCATCTGTGCCTGCGACAGTAAAGAAAGTTTTCAATCTTAAAGATGACTTTTTAAACAAATGCAATGCCCTCTTCATTTTTCCAGGCATTATTCATGAAATGGAACGATCTTGCACAACTTGCTACAATTGTATTGGTCAAGAAGACAAGGTGGCGAATCTGTTCAATATTTTGGAACAACATTAGCAGAGCACAAGTGTCACTTTCCATCATGGCATTCGAATTACAGTTGGGTGTTTACAGGAGCAAGCCAACAAGAAAAATATCATCTCCAGAATCCGAGGCAGTAGTTAGATAGAGGTGGCAAAATATCCTAGCGTTTAGGGATTGACTGAACCATATGGAAGACAGGGAATTCAGTTACAGGGAACACATGGCAGAGGTTAGAGCACCGATCCTCTAACTCGCAGCAAATCTCCAACAACCTCAAGCATTCAACAACTTCTGCATTCATTGGTTTTTGATGTTGTTAGAGTCTATTCGCCAACAAATCTTAAACAACCTCCAGTATGCCAGATGTCGAGGCAGTAGTTACCAATTTTAAATTTCCTTTGGTTTGCGGTTTTGTTTGTTTTAGAGACAGTCTATAGGTGTCGAGATTTTTGTAACTGCTTTTCTATTTTTAGAAAGCAGAGTTATGAGCTCGAGTCTTGGAGGATTGAGATATTTTTCTTATTTATACACATGTAAAAGACAAAATAGGGGTTCGACCTGGGCTGAGAGGAGAGGGTTCGACCTATGTGAAGTTTCCCTTTTGGTCGACCTGTGAGGTGTTTTATTTTGCTGGACCGTGGGCTGTGTTTGGCCATAAAAGTTTTCTCTGTAATCATTAAGTGATTGATCTGTAATGGGCATGCTTTTTACAGGATTCTTGTGCAGATGTGTTGGTGGCGTTCTTTCTCTGTTAAGTATTTTTCCTGTCATCTTTTCACTTGTTGTCAATTCTTATTGTCAGAAGATAGTAATAGAGCAGAATTTATTGGAAAAATACTCTGCATCTGTTCTTTTGATAATCTTTATGTTACTTTTCTAAAAAGCTCAGTTAAGGAATTCTTAGTTGCTCCTTTGCTTGGCTTTTTCCTCCCCTAGTTCTTCCTCAAATCGACACCATCAAAACTTAATTCGATCCAACATTTCCGCTACCTTTCCTTGTGTAAGAACTTTGTCCAGAGCTGAGAGTGAATCACATATTTAAGCGCAGACCCCATTTGCCCAATGGCCCTCCTTGCTGTCCCAAACTAACCATTTAAAAATAAAAAACCCCATACTTTCATAGCTAGCCTAACATCCATCCCACACAAACCAAGTTAAATCGAAAAGAGAGATCCCTCTCTGAGTCTTGGAGGGATAGATCCAAGACTCCAAGTGGTTCGAGGTTACCTTTGTGATTGCCTCCGCAGCCTTGGGCAAATTATAGAGCGTTAACAGAGTCAAATGTTTTGGGAAACCTTGTTGGGTAGCTAAATTGAAGATCTTATGTATGTGATAGATGAGGATAGTGTTGTAGCCACAATAAGACCCCCATTCCTTTCATCGCTCACCAACTAAAAGAAATGGGGCCCCTACTAGTCCTTATATTCAAATTCCTAACCTTACCTACAATTGGGTGTCACCTATTATTCCTTGTTCTAATTGGATAAAAAGGGGATTTATTTAGAATCAATTAGTTAAAGAACTTTCTACAAGCGATATTGTTGAATCTAGCAACCGATGTATCTTTTCAAATTAGTATCAAGACCTTTGAAAGGCCCCAGTTGAATGTTGCGCTAGTACCCCAATAGTAGTCTAATCAGGTACCATATTTCCTAGAGCATGTTGGAACCTAAAAAAATATCATAGTTGGTATGGTGTGACATCTATGATAAGTAATTCTCCCCCACCCCCCCACTTCTTTTATTAAGATCAATTTGAAGCTAATTAGTTAAATCTATGATTAGGCAAGAGTATCACTCTCTTTCCCAGTATAGGGATGTGTTGGTTGTGGAGTCTGATTATCTTCTTGATTCAGATGTTTGTTTTATCCATGCTTGGACCCCATTTCCTAATGAGGGGGTGTGTGGGGGATTCCCCCCCCACAAATTTTGCCAAGGAGGGCGGTGACAATTTTTGTATCCCCCCCCCCTATGGGGGATTAAGGGGCAGCGCTCCTGAAGAAAAATATTGAGAAAAATTGTCTTGTAAAATATTGTAATTTTGTAGTCAATCTGGACCGTTCATTATAAGGTCGTAGATCTGATGATAGAAGTTATTTTTAGGGTTTTTTCCCTAGAAGGCAACCCTCTCTTATGAGGGAATTGTATTGCGATTGTGTATTATCATGAATGTTGTATTCTGAGAAAGGAGTCTGCGAGAGAAAGAAGATGAATTTATAGTGGGTGTGTTGTAGGTTGTATCCATTCATTTTGCTGGATAATAAAAAGGAAGGACTTGTCAATTTCTATGGTGGACGTAGCCCACATTGGGTGAACCACGTATATCTGTGTCTCTATTGTATTGCGTATCTTCTCTATTTTATTTCCGCATTTTTTTATTTTATTGCTCCGCGATCCTGTTTTTCTAACAACTGGTATCAGAGAAAAAGGTAACTCGTAGGAAAAGAGGGTTCCTAGTTCGAGTGGGAGCAATGGTGAAAGATGGAAATTCTAGGGTCAAGAAATTTAACAGCCAAAACTACCAGTTATGGAAGATGCAGATGGAAGATTATTTATATCAGAAGCATCTATTAATATGAAGATTATGAAGAGATTCTTTAATATGAAGATGTCAGAAGGTGGGTCTGTTGCAGATCATTTAAATGAATTTAATACGGTTACTAATCAACCTAGTTCTGTAAAATTGGACTTTGATGATGAGGTCAGGGCTCTTTTAATCTTTTTTCTCATTGCCAGAAAGTTGGAATGGCTTGGTCATGGCTTTAAGTAACTATGTCTCTAGTTCAATCACTCTATAATTTGATGATGTTGTTGGTGTTATCATTAGTGAGGAAATGCGATGTAAAAGCACAGGTGAGACATCAGGTAATGCGTTGACTGTGGAGAACAGAGGAAGACAAAATGATAGAGGAAAGGGCTCAGGGAACTGTGGGAATTCTAGGAAGGGCAGATCCAAATATAGACTGAGAAAGATAGAGTGCTGGAATTGTGGGAAGAAAGAACATCTGAAGAAAGACTACAGAGCTCCAAAGAGACAAAGAGATGTAAAACAAGAGAAAAATAAAGAAGCAAATGTAACAGGTGATGTGTTACAAGATGCTTTGATTATTTCTGTAGATAATATTTATGAGTCTTGGGTAGTAGATTCATGGGCTTCATTTCATGCCACACCCCATAGGAAACATTTTCTAGATGATGTTCAAGGTGATTTTGGACGGGCTCATTTGGGTGATGATGCACCATGCAAAATTGTTGGAATGGGTAAGGTACAAATAAAACAAAAGAATGGAAACCAATGGTTATTGAAAGAGGTAAGACATGTAACAGATCTAAGGAAAAAATTGATTTCAACAGGGAAGTTGGTAAGTGAAGGCTGTATATCTATATTTACAGATAAGGCATGGAAGGTCACCAAAGGATCACTGGTGATAGCAAAAGGAGAGAAGGTAGGTACATTATTTTTATGTACTGGTAATACTGACACTTCTATCTCTTTAGCTTCTACAAGAGTGGATACAACACTGTGGCATCATAGGCTTGGACATATGAGTGAGAAGGGGATGCAAATTAATTCACAAAATAAATTTATTTCCAAATCTTAAATAAATTGATTTGGATTTTGTGAGCATTGTGTTTATGGAAAACAAAAGAGAGTTAGATTTCTCAGAGTTAGAAAAGAAAATAAGAGTGAAATGTTAGATCTTGTGCATACAGATGTATGGGGACCAACTTAGGTATCATCTCTTGGTGGCTCTCATTATTATGTTACCTTTATTGATGATGCAACTAGAAAAACTTGGGTTTATTACATTCGATAAAAATTTGATGTTTTTTATACTTTTAAGAAATGGAAAGCTTTGGCTGGGAATGAGATAGGAAAAAGGTTGAAGTGTCTTAGATCAGACAATGGAGGTGAATATTGCAGCAAGGAGTTTGATGATTACTGTTCATACCATGGGATTCGTAGAGAGAAAATAGTTTCAGGAACACCATAAGAAAATGGTGTGTCAGAAAGGATGAACAAGACAATCATGGAGCGTGCAAGGAGTATGAGATTGCATGTTGGGTTGCCCTTATAGTTATGGGAAGATGTTGTAGATACTGTTGTTTACTTAATAAACAGAGGATCTTCAAGCTCTTTGGATGGTGGAATTCTAGAGGAGGAATGGACATGCAAAAAGATAAATTATTCTTTTTTGAAGACTTTCGGTTGTGAAGAATTTGTCCATATTGATAAAGAAAATAGAAAAAAGCTTGAGGAAAAATCCAAGAAGTGTACCTTTATTAGATACAATGTTAATGATTTTGGTTATTGCTTATGGGATTATAAAAATCACAAAAACATTAGGAGTAGAGATGTCATATTCAATGAGAAATTCATGTACAAAGATCGGTTGCAGGGAAAGAAACAGGAAAAAGAAAAACCAGAATACACAGTGCTTGATGAGATCATTGAAAAAGAAATTCTAAAGGTACCATAAAATCAAAATGTACAACAACAGAAGAAGCAAGTACCTCAAACTCCTGCAAGTGTTGTTAGAAGATCTACCAGGTTAGGTAGACCCCCTGAACGATACTTTCCTTCATTGTATTATTTATTGTTGATTGATTCTGGTGAACCATAAAGTTATGAAGAAGTAATGCAGGTAGACACTAAAAAGAAGTGGGAGAAAAGCATGAAAGAGAAAATGGATTCCTTGGTAAATAACCATAATTGGGATTTGGTTAAGTTGCTTGCAGGAAAAATATCATTGCAGAATAAATGGGTTTACAGGTTGAAGGAAGAAGATGGAGGAAAAAAGGGGTACAAGGCTAGACTTGTTGTAAAGGGGTTTGCACAAAAGAAAGGTATATATTTTGATGAAATATTTTCCTCTGTTGTTAAAATGACTTTAATTAGAACTCTTTTAAGTATTGTGGCAGTGGAAGATTTGCATCTTGAACAGTGATATGTAAAAACAACTTTTCTCCATGGGGATTTGGATGACGAGATTTATATGCAACATCCACAGGGGTATGAGGTCAAAGGGAAGGAAAATTTGGTATGTAGGTTGAAGAAGAGATTGTATGGCCTAAAGAAAGCTCCAAGGTAGTGGTATTTGAAGTTTCACAAGTTTATGATAGAACAAAGTTATAGTAGATGTCATTCTGATCACTGTGTTTATTTTAAAAGGATAGAAAATGGAAGCTATATTATCTTGCTATTGTATGTAGATGACATGCTTTTTTTAGGGTCTAATATGCAGGATATAAATGTGCTCAAGAAGAAATTAGCTAATTCATTTGCGATAATGGATTTTGGTGCTGCAAATAAAATCCTTGGTATGAGAATAAAAAGAGACAGAAAAAATCGCAAATTGACATTGTCTCAGAGTGAGTACATAGAGAAGGTGTTAGAGAGGTTTAGAATGTAGAATGAAAAACCATTTAGTACACCTTTGGCCAACCATTTCAAATTAACAAAGGAAATGTGTCCCGAGACACAAAAGGAGATAAAATACATGTCCAGGGTCCCTTATTCATCAACAATTGGCAAATTGATGTATGTGATGGTTTGCACAAGATCAAATATTGCACATGCAGTGGGAGTTGTGAGCAGGTATATGAGCAATCCACGTAAAGAACATTGGGAGACAGTAAAGTGGATTCTCAGGTATTTGAGAGACAATACTACTCATGCATTATGTTTTGGAGGTTCAGACACTGTTCTATAGGGATATGTTGATTCAGATATGGCAGGTGATAAAGATAGCAGGAGGTGCACCACAGGGTATGTTTTTACTGTAGGTGGAACAACAATAAGTTGAATTTAGAAACTACAAAAAGTTGTTGCACTTTCAACAATATAAGCAGAGTATGTTGCTACTACAGAGGCTAGTAAATAAATGATTTGGTTACAGATGTTTATGGAGGATTTGGGAAAGAAGCAGGAGAATAAAAGGTTGTACTGTGACAGTGAGAGTGCCATTCATCTTGCAAAGAAATCAACCTTTCATTCAAAGACTAATCATATACAGCTCAGGTACCATTTCATACGATCCGTCTTGGAATATGGACATTTGAAGTTGGAAAATATACATACTAGCTAGAATCCTGTAGACGTGTTAACAAAGGGAGTAACCAGGGAGAAACTAATTTCTTGCTAAGTTTCAGTTCGTCTTCAAGAATGAATGTGAAGACAAGAAATTTTCTAGGTCCAAGGTCGATCATAGTTCAAGAGGTACAACAACAGTGGAGTTGTTGTGATCAGTCTCCAAGTGGGAGATTGTTGTTTGTGGAGCCTGATTATCTTCCTGATTCATATGTTTGTTTCAACCATTCTTGGAACCCATTCCCTAACGGTTGGGTGTGGGGGGGATTCGCCCCCCACAAATGTTACCAGGGGGGTCCAGGGGGGGTGTTGTCACATGGGCAGACCCAAGGTTCAACGCTTCAACAACGCATCAATAAAACCCTAAATACCATCCCTTTCGGCAACACCTGCGAAGCATATGAAGTCTCACCCGAGGTAGGATAAGGGGGGGTTGCAGGACTCAGGTGTCCACAACCTAGCTGGGACACAGATCTGTGATCAAAATACTTAACAGAGCACTTAGCAAGTAACATTCATTAGTCTTTGACCCTTATTCACATCACATGATAAACCCTTATTACAGATCGACGCAGTAACCAACCAAGATCAAGCACATCAAGTCATTCAACACATAGCATCAAAATAGATCTAACATTCATTCACCTCATAAAGCACTAAGAATTCATAGATCTATCTATCATATATCAAGATAAACACATAAACAACATAATTAAAATTTCACAAAGCACAATAACACATGATATATGTGGTTCACCCCAATGCGGGGATATGCCCACCAACTCTTCTCTTCGTTATTAGTCTCTTCCAATCTTCTTACAGGAACAGAGCCACAAGGCCAACTCCGCATAGGATAGGATATCTACGCACACCTCGCCATATTCTCCTTCCCCGAGTTAGGTTAAGGCACAAATTCTTACACAGTCTATCTACACAAAGAACTTACAAAACACTTGCACTTAGCTCTGCAAGCCTTAACACATCTTCTTGCACATAACTAATATTCGCACTAAGCCATTGATAGACCTCTTACATCACCTAACTACTTATTTATATATTACAAAAGAGGCCTAAGCATGCGTAAGACCCATGGGCCGACATCCCATCCCCATTACATAAACCCTAATATCCCAAAAATTCCATAAAGTTGGTGAGATCCTGTGATCTCCACTTCGCCTGGCGCTCCGTCTTCGACCATCCCGTCGAAATCCCAAAAATGGTCAAACACGACCAAGGTTCCCTCAAAACTTGGTTGAGGGCCAATAGGCTCCCAAAACTCACCTGTGACTCTTCTCGAGTCACTCTGATCTGGGAAATACTACTTCAAAGGCCTCAAGATTAGTGTTGGGCTCTAAAGATGTCCTAAAAAACAACATCTATGCATCAACCAAAGGTAGGTGCTAGCACAAGCGTTTCACTTGTCGCCTACGTAGGTTCTTACCTTCCGTTTTCAATACCCAGCCTCCAGAGATGCAACACCTGTAAAGGAACAACAATCGTAAAGGGAACGATAGTTGTTCTATTGAAAGGAACAACACGACCTGCAAAAGGAACAACAATCGGAACAATAGTTGTTACATTGGGCTGAATTAATGTTGAATTAATTGCATTGTAGTATTTACCCAACTATCTAATTTGTCAACCCGGGGTTCGTAAACTGACGAAGCACACACAAAATATATGCAAGATTGAAGCGGGACTAATCTAATCTAATGTGTAAGCTACAACTGAAATTGAATCATTAATCTAACACACGACTGAAGTAGAATCATTAATCTAACACACGACTTAATCTAGTTGCGTAAATGAAATTAATCTAGGAATGAGAAATTGTGTGAAGGAATTAATTTAGAAATGGAGAACTACATGAAGGAAAAGCAAGTACAACATGTGAAGAGTTAAATAACACAACAACATATGTGAGCTCATGCCAATGAAGCAATATTCTATTACAATAACCAAATCAATATTCATAACAAAATAATAAAAGCATGAAAACTAAAACCATCAATCAAAGCTAAGAATCTCTTTCTCTTTTGAATCCTAATGACTACCATTAATGACTACTCTAATTCTCTACTCACAACTGATTGAATTCTAATTGCTCCTAATTGAATTCTCATGAAGAGAGAGCACTCTCTTTTATACATGAGAACCTTGAAGATATGATAACCATCTCATTATTATAGATCCACTTTTCTCTTAGCCTATTTCCCATTATTACAAAATATAATCCCTTTAAATCCTCACACATATCTTTTATATATCTTAGATAAGATATTCCAACCAAATCTCCATGATCTTCTCCTTGGAATGGGCTTGAATTATCTCCTCAAATATTGAAATGGTGGAGGAAGTATTCGAGAAGTCCTTTGAATTAATCCTTCACATATTCCTACACAT